>JAJQZP010000042.1:495668-650582 GCA_025403435.1 Artocarpus heterophyllus
CATGACATTTTGTGAGTGAAATCCTTTTCTATTAATATACCTTCTCGATTCTACGCTTGGTGGAATACATGGTATGTGTGTACCGTCAATACCGCCTACGCAATCCTGTTCATTAAATAAAAATGTGAAGTGGTTTAAAACAACTATTTTACACATGACAATATAGTTTTTCCTGAGTTCTAGAGATAGTTATCTTGAACTATGGGAGGTACTTGTTCCTATGCATTTGAACAAGGGTGGAAAGTTCATTCCATTTTGACGGCTGAATAAAATCATGCCTCAATTCACATATTGCATGGAGGCCCTGTGTGAAGAAGCGCGAAATTCTCTCTCCTAAATGCTGCCAATAATCTTGCATTTCTCTATTTGTTTGGCTTTGTGATCTGACATTTAAAAAAATCATCAGTTAGTTATCAACATTGGTATTACGATTGGGTCTTATTAAACCCTTGTTTTGGACTACTGTGCTAAGTGTTATAAACATGTCAGCACCCATTCGTATCTTACTATATATTCTACTATGATGCCCATGCAGCAAATTAGAAAGTAGTTCATGTCCAGGCATGCCCAACGTGTTGCGTTGTTGACGCGGCTGCAAAAATACGATGGCATATATCGCCGCAGAAGCGGCTGCAATGTCTTAGATGTTATCATCGTCATCTGAATTGTCGTCTGAATTATTGTGTCTATAACTTCCATCACCAAAATCCGCTATACAATCCCTGCTAGTAATAGTATATGTTGTGATATTTGAGAAAACCATGGATTGATATATCATTGTTGTTAGCTAAACCCTATTGAACACGCACATGCATACAATATTAGTATAGTAAACAACTAATATAACAAGATTAAACCATGGTATGGCAAAATAAGATAAATAACAAAATACACCAATGAAAACTGGAAATAACTAACAAATTAAACATCATCTGAATTAACCCATGGTATGGGAAGTATATGTCCTCACCAACAAATTAAACATCATCATCCGAAGCAACAATACAATACTATAGCGCCGAAGAATACAATCCAACAAATTACAATGAAGATTACACTCCGGAAAAATGCAATACAGAATACAATCCAAAATAACGCAATGAAGAATACACTCTAAGAAAATGCTATGTCTAATGCAATCCAAATAAAAATTGTCCATGACAAATGTAAACAAATGGTAGGGAAAATAAATGGGAAGCATGCAATAATTGGATGAACTAATATCCATCATGTCCACCATATGGTGGACGTGGAAAATATGGAAGGTCTTGCTAAAATTGGGTGGGAGGATGGAAGAAAGGTGCCGGTGGCGCTTGTGTTGATACAAGTGGTGGAGGCGTGCGCTCAGGTGGTTGCTGTTGTTGAGCTTGAACTTTTGCGACCCCTTTCTGTACAAAGGCCATGCGACAATCCTCTCTGGATAGGAAGAACGTGGTTTGGACTTTGGGATTAGTTGATAGGTATTCTGTAAAGTCCACGTACTGATCTGGGCCTAGGTTCATCGCATTCATGATTGTTATGCACTGCCTCCATTCCACATCATCCGACGTGTGTTGATTTGCTGAGCTTCCACCACTAATGCCTTTACTACGTCTGTAGCTGGATAGGGAATTTGCGATGATTTGTAAGGCAGTGGCAGCTACCTGGGAATCCACCGTACCTTTGCTACGCACTGGCCTCTTCCCAATTCTTTGAGAGGTAGGAGCAATGTTGCAGGCACGTACTTCTGATCTGCGGCCGTCAAGTCCTGCCAAATAAGCAATGTATGCCCTGTCGTCGGGGCTATTGTTATCATCTTCTAAGTCCATCTGATCATAATGTCCTTCATACTCGGAGTTGCTTCTCTGCGGACTAGGAGCTTTAGTCAAATGAGTCAAACCTAAAGCAACCGCATGACTCCCGGTTGCGGACTCCCGGTGAAACAATTGCGATATCAATGCCCAATTTGGCACAGCCTTGTCACTCAAGTCCTTCTCTTGGGGGTTTCGCTAGACATCGAATGATAAAAATTATCAGTGAGCAACAATCCAAAAGTCATATTATATTTGGAAGAATTAAGATGGATACCAGTGAAAGTAAATAAACTCACGGCTAAGAAATCATCTAGATACTCTGCCTCACAACGAACGGCCCCAGTTTCAGGATCCCAACCAAGGCCACTTGCATTTATCATAACTGAATATAGCTGAAAAATTTTCCTAAGTCGATTCCGCTTTTGCTTGCAACGTTCGCCATGAACACCTTTACCAAAAATTTCCTCCGCCCACCGGTCCCAAGCGGCTGCGGTAGAATGTCGTCCCAAGGCGGTTGTTTGATGGTCCACTAGCCTTAATAACAAAGCTCTCTCATTTTGTCGGCTCCAATTAACGGTTGCCTCATCATCATTCCTCTTCTTTCCCATCTTGCCCATTTTCATTTTTTCAGTCCATAGAGCGCGCAATAGCCAATGCATATGACATTTTGCAATGAAAATAATGTAAAAATCTATTTAGAATAAGTGTTGAGACATAAATGGCTCAAACTGTATTTGCTTCTTCCTTTTCACATTAGGAGCATAACTATTGTCGATTGCCACTATAGACGTCCACAACGATGCTACGATCGATTGGTACACACAAGGACATGTGGAAAACAAAAGTTACACAATGCCACAATCATGTGCATAGCCAATCGAGAGCACACTAGCATATGAAGCCCATGACAATCCACAATAATAAAGCTTCAACCAATGTGAGGAAGCAGAATTTCATCATAGCCAGCCTTTTCTCTAGGGTCATAATATAGTACCAGTGATCTTATCAAGTTTAAATTCTTTTGATTAAAAAAAATGACAAGACAAATAGATCAGCAATGTAGGTGGCAATTGTTATAAGAAAAAGTGTAAAACAAATGACAAGTAGACGTGTAATGGGTTCACACGTAACATATCATAGTTCACATTTCATTGAATACAAATAACAAAAACCAAGGCGCGTTATACACTGCAAATGAAGTATAACACCATATGGTTTGGTTTTTGGAGAATAATTGTCAAAATAAACAACTATAACTTTAAGAAGAAAAACCGAGAGTACAGGAAATGCATGATGCCTTCACATCATCTTAATTTCCCAAGGACAACAACAACAATATCAATCAAAACAATAACAAATTAAAAAAACAAAGGTTGAATTAAGTATTGTGTATCATAGCATTTGTTCCCCTTTAATTTTTTTTTTATCAAGTTTGTTAAGTGTATCGTTTACACTTTAAAAGTTTACTTACTGAGCAATATTCTGAACATAAAATGGGGTCAAACTCACATTAAAAAAACTGATATTGGGATAGATATAAATCCAAGAGTTTAAAAACATAGTCTTATTCCAATATTTTGCTTTACTTTTATGTATTTCTTAGGTATTATTGTCACTATAATGTGCATTCTAGTATTTCAAGCATGTTTTCCTAGTGAAACTCGATTCCAAGTGACTGTTTCTTTTAAAAGTGGATAAAAATGCTTTCTTTATAATGATTTCATCTTGACTTGGTAACCAATAGTGTGAAAATGTCCTTAATCTGTGAATCAAACTGAAGTACAAATTGCTAAAACTCAATGAATTAGTCATAATGCATATATTATTGGGTTGATTAGTTATTAGCTTACAACAACAACACTAAAACAAAACCACCACCACCACCACCAACAACAACAACAACAATAACAAATTAAAAAAACAAAGGAAAGCAAATATGTAGACTCTCTCCCAACGACTCTCTTTACTTTATTTTACTTTTTTCCAAAGAAGGAGTTCAACTAAGCGATTAGATTTGGCTATGATATGCAATTGCTTCATAAATTGGAATTAGAGGGATCAACCGCAGCTATGTGTTCAAAAGGTCATTAGTTTCCATGTTATCTTCTACGTCAAACCATTTGCTAGCAATTTGGTTATAAACAACTTCATAAAATATCAATCACAGAAGGTAATAACACATCGGGATATATGTCAACAGAGATAATTTCCTTCTAAAGGACCTGTTTCATAATAAAAAATGTTGAACCAAAACAACAAGAAAGAATACATCAGTGGATTAGTTCAAGATGGTTTGAACTGATAGATGTACTAGAGAACCGTGAACTACTGCATCAACCAAAGAACACAAACAATTGGCGAAAATGAAAGAAATCAGTGGATCATTCTCACCAGCCCAAATTCTGAGTAAGGGAAACTAACTAGGGATGGCGATTATAAAGACGAACCCAAACTTCGGAGAGCTCAAAGAAATAAAAAAAAAAAAATAGAAATCTATTTCCAACAAAAACAGAGGAACATACCAACTATAAGTTATGTAAACAGAGCATAGCAAGTAAAAAAACTCGTATAAAGACAAGACCCAGAAAACACAAGAACAAGAAAAAGAGGATTTGAGGTCGAATACTTATCGTGTTTGAGGCAACGGACGATTGGGTAGACTCCGGCCGAACCCAAGCAACTCGCGAGGACACCGGTCGCCTACTCCGACGCCGACAATGATAACACCTTAGCAATGGTTGGTGGACCAGATATGGTCTACGATGGGCCAATCTACATCAGCGGAGAAGAAGACCGAGTTGAGGGCCGAAGCTCTCACGGCCGGGAACGATGGTCGCCGTTTGGACAGAGAGAGAGACCCAGAGAGAGCTTTTGCAGAACAATAATGGTGGGTAGACAACATATGAGAGAAAATAGTTCAACCATACCTGCTCAGTTGGGGGATTTCATTGCAGGAATAAAATCACTCAACGGTAAGAAAAATATTGGGGGTGAAGAGATTGCAGAGAATCTCTGCGAAGAAGAGGAATCACGCGAAGAGTCATGCGCATCACAGGTCGAGTATCGATACTGTAGCGCTGATATTGAAGTCTGCCGAGAACAACCCCGAGGTGAACTCGGGTTTTGGGATTAAAATGCCTTGGAAATTGTCATCGTGATTTGGAAATTCAATGCAACAAACAGGCATTCACCTCATTCGCATTACTCAAATTAAGACTTGAGTCACTCTAGTCATCACAATGCTTCAACCAAACGAGGCCTTGATCTATTGACACTTAGGTCCCTATTTTAAGAATTTAGACATTAAAGTCATAAACTCTTTATTTGTTGTTACCATTAGTTTTTATCATTTTTTAATATTAAATGCCGTATGAGATGTATGTTAAAAGGTTAGAAACTAATATGACAATTTATCCAATTTCTTACACATTTGTGCAAATGATGTCTTTGAATTTCACAAAAAAAAAAATCTATGCTTTTTTAAGGGACAAATTTTAGAAGGATTAATACCTCTAAGGTCTTAAAACTTTTAAGATGACTATTTAGTTCTTGAATTAATTTAATAGGCTAAAATAATATCTGAAGTGTTTTTACTGTTCGTTGGACTAATTTAATAGACTAAAAACTCAACTTTTTTTTTTTAAGTCTTTGGAATCATTGACTTGTATCAACATGCTCCAAACTTGAAAAGAAATTCCTTAGATTGAGATTGAGTCAAAAAAAAAATTTTGGAGGGAAAAGCAAGATCCAATTCCAAGGCCTTGGGTTGGGTGGTTTTCATAATTGATATATTATATATTTCATCCAATCCCTTGGGTTCGCCTCACCGTGAGTGTCTCAATGGTAAGGGCCTAAGCCTCTGTGAAGCACACATCGCGGACAGCGAGGCTATTGCTCATTTGCTTTGCCCTTTTGTGGATCGCACTCTTTGTTGACTTCTTCTGGGCTTTTTCTTCTACTACTTCCACTGCAAGCCTATTTCCTCCTCCAATTCCAATGCCCTCGCACAACTAAGTTCCAACTAATATTCTTAACTCTTCTATTTCTTGGATTATTAAATTAATTGCTTTTTTAAAATGTTTTTGTGCTTGAAATACAAAATGGTCCTATGATAGGATGACGAAGAAATTTGAAATATGGGAGAAGAAGATTTAAAGAAAAAGTACAAATGTAGGTTAAAGATAAGTTGAGAGATTAAAGTGTGATTGGATGAGTTACGGTCCTAAGGTTAAAGATGCTGATCGCGCGTGATTGATGTGGTTGCGCAAATGACAAAGGGTTACTCGAAATACTTGCGCGCGACTACCATTTGAAAAGAACGACCCAAAGTCTCATGTGCGCTACCAAAGTTTTTTGATGGTCGCGTGCATAATTCATATAGAACGGCTCCAGATAACACTAGGAGGTGTAGGGTTGTTATTGGGTCGTTCTTGGTGGTTTAGACAATAATTGGTTTTATTTACATTTGTGACCAAATTTTTTTAATTTTTCTATGTTTTTTTTATATATTTTTAACAATTTTATTTGTGACCAAATTTAATCTAATCTCAAACGCGCAAACTTCCCTCATTGTTCGAAGTGGTTGGGTGCGACCACCATTCGAAGAACGACCTAAAGTGTTAAGAGTGCGACCAAAGCCTTATGATGGTCACATGCCAAATTCACACAAAACGACCCCAAATCACACTAAGAGGCATGGGGTCGTTGTAGACATGTATGCCCTAAAGAATAGACATGTAATATGTTTTTGGAGACATTTTTATCAATAAAGAATTTATTTATTATTTATATACTGAATCTTGTCCTCTTTACGTTCATATTTGTTGAATGTATGTTAAGCAAACAATAGTCTGAGACCGTCAGTCTAAACCTTTAAGAATTGGGCATAGATGGACAGATTATGCGAAAAACACGATTCTTAAGGTGACAGTCTAAATCATAAGATCCGCAATCGAGGAAATAAAGTTAGGCGCTTTATTCATGTAAAGATTGTTATGTTGTCTATGTCCCTATTGGGAGATGATATGTCTTGGCCATCGGAGGTGGACTTTGTGAATATAAACATTGGCGTATTGTCATAGGTGACGATGTGTTGGTTCGGGACATAAAGTGAATTGATTTGGATTAATAATTATGTCTCAGCAAATCGATTCACTTTAAACAATCATTTTTATTGTATCTTAATCCTGAAATAAATAGTAGGCCCGTTGTCTTGATTTGTGACTTTTAATGTACCAAAAGGTAACACCCATATTTTAATAGTGGTATGCATGCCGGTACATTGGAGGCATGACTCTTGATAGCGTAGACCTATTATTCATAGATATGGAATTCATAGCTCCTCTTTAGATGTAGTGATATCCTCTTATATGCGTTATCCTATAATTCGAAAACTGGAGCGTTCAACTATATGAAAACATATGTGTAACCGAATAGTATACCATCTTTGGATGGTAAGTTTTTCGATGGTGAGATAATGGAACATAAGATAAAAATAATTAGGAAGGTAAGACAGAACTTGTCCTTAAGTCGATTATGAATAATCCTATGGGGATATGATACACTATGATATGTCATGGAGACTTAACTATACGGGCTTCATAATTCTTTATAGTTCGAGAGTGCAACTCCAAGCTTTTAGTGGAGTAGCGTTAGAGTTGATAATTATGAAATGTATATCTGGGATATTGGGTTTCATAATTATCAAGAGCTTGAACTATATACATCCATTTGGTCTCGTTTGCTAGCTCACAAAATCCTATAACGATACGGCGTGTTTTTTCAATAATTTGTGACTTATGTCAAATTTATCAAATTAGCTAAAATTTGAAAGAATCAAATAATTCATGTATTTTTATTAGTTGAATTAATTTTGTGATAAAAATGATTCAAGATAAACTTGTTGAATTAACGGGATCAGATAATTATGTCTTTTTATCGGTTGGATTAATTTTAAATTAATTCAAGATAAACTTTTAGAATTATCAAGAATTCATTTATTTTCCTAGAGATTATTTAGATAAAGTTGTTTTAATTAGATAACTTCTCTATTGGGTTATTTGAATTAAAACTGAGACTTTATCATATAGAATCTCAGGTGAAAAATAAAAGATTAGTTGAGATTTTTAAGTTCGGCATGCTGGTTAGACAGATCAGCATGCTGACCGTGCTATAAAAAGATCACGCGTTTTTACGCAGATTTAATCAGATATTGATCTGAATTTGATTCTGATTCAAATTTTGAGGAGTTATCTGATAAGGACTGACTACTGGACTTAAGTGAATCTTATTATTATTTAGATCAATTGAGAGATTAAGAGTGATACTCTGATAGTGAGATTCTGAAACTCCCTGAGAGCTCTTGTTCATAAATCACGAACACTAGCTTTGGGTTCTCTCCATTGGTTGGAAGGAGAGTCACTTGGTGGAAGAGCTGTACGTATGAGCCCACACTCACTCCTACCGTGGATAGAGAATAGCAAAGAAAGCCAGTTGGTTGAGGTCCTTCTGGAACATTACTTCTCTACATTGATTGAGGAAGCTTTTCAGCATTTACGAGGTTCGTAAGATCTGGTTAATTTATACATATAGCGTATCGAACTTGTGTTTTGAAAAATACTCTGATATAAAAATTTTAAAATTCTGTTACGTACTATTTTTCCAACAATTGGTATCAGAGCCATGTATTTACATAAATTTACGAGTTTATGATCATGCTATATGGGTAAATTTTGTGATCTTGATTTCTTATATGCTTAAATTTAATTTTATAGAAAGTTGGCACTCTAGGTTTCTATGTAATCTTATACGTTGTCATGGATTATATGGTGAATGTTTATTAATTTATATTGAATAAATGATTATTTAATTATTTATTAATTAATTAACTTATACCGGTTATGGTTCCTTAGAGGTTAGAATGTGTATCTAGGTTTTTCATGTAATTAGATGGCAGACTATCATCTCCGTCTAGGAATTATTATTTAATTTTAAATTTGTAAGAATTTTGTAATCAAATAATCAACGGATCTAGAAGATGAATGATGGTGTCCCTAGGTATTTCCTGAGTCTTTGATTTTATTTTTTTGAATTGTTGAGAATAAAATTGATAAATTGCATTATAAACTGAATTTTTGAAAACGGTGATCTCTACTCGGTTAACATGCCGAACCCTCTAGTTCAGGTTGTCGAACTTCGAGTTCGAGAGGCCGTTAGCGGCGTAGAAATCAGGTGGCTCTAGCGGCAGGCCAAACTTTTAGTTCGGCAGGCCAATCTATTATGAATCGACAAGTCGATCTGTGAAGATTGACAGGCCGATGGGTCATGACGGGCAAACCGATCACCCAAATCGGCTTGTCAGCAGAGAGCTGAAAATTTTTTCAAAAAAGGTGTAGTTTTTCATGCAGTTTTAATTTTATTTTTGAAACAATTCTAAGAAACATTAAATTTAGACATGACCGAAATTTTAAAGTATTTGATTCATACTGGATTAAAGACTTGAAGATGGGCATTACATGAAGAAGTATACAGCTTAAAGATTCAAGGATGAAGAATCGATAAAATGTTTCGGTTATTTTCTTGTAATCTTTATTTTCTATTTTCTAGGATGGAACCATAATATTACGGTTATTTATTATTTTACTTGTAGCTTTACTTGATTGCTTTGCTTGTCCGCATTATAATATGATTTGCCATGTATAATGATAACATGCCATCTAGTATAGGGAGTGCCACTCATATTAAAATTGTTCATGCATGTCTTTTTAAAATAAAACCTTGATTTCAAAAGATTGAGTGGGAGAAGGTTTTCGAAGAGAGGACCTAAGGCCTCCATCGTTGGTCCATAGGAAGAACATGGCGGTTCTGATCCCTAGGATGAGATTTCTATCATGTACCAGATTAGATCTCCGAAAGGATAAAGTATTTTAGCATGATTTATAGTTGCACACCCCTAGGTGGTGATTATAAATCATGGATAAAATATTAAAATGATGGTTATACACTCATGTTAATTTTATTATTAACCTCCCCTAGGAGTTCTGTTAATAAAATTAATGGCCAAAGAAACGATTATTAATATATGCTGGATCATACGGGTCCTAGATGGTATATATTAATCAGAAGGGGATCTGTGTTCCTAATTGAATTTGGCATGACTCTCCTAGGAGCTTATTGAATTCTAAGTTGGGAATTATCGTTGTAAGGTTGTGATATTTTCAAGGTTTTGACACATAAACACATTTATATGTTTTTACATGATTGTGTTATCTTACTAAATTATTATTGTATATTTGCTTATGTTTAGTATATGTACTTTATTGTAGATTAAAAATGTCTTAAAAGGCTTTATCTTCGATACTTGACAAAAACCAATTAACTGGAGAGAATTATAATGATTGGAAACAGAACCTAGATATCGTCCTCTCCTTTGAGAAACTAAAATTTGTGCTGACAACCTCTTGTCCTCCTGAGCCTATAGAAGATTCCACCAATGATCAATTCCAAGCATATGATCTTTGGAAAGATGCAAATGATCAGGCCCACTGCTATGTTATGGCTAGCATGAATAATGTGCTGCAAGCTCAACATGAGGATTATGAGACTGCTAAGCAGATCTTGGATAATCTAGAAGACATGTTTGGAGGCCAGGCCTTAACTAAGTGGCAAGGGGCACTTCAAAAACTTCTTAACTGTAAGCAGAGGCCAGGGACATTTGTAAAGGAGCACATGATGCTGGTCATGGGTTATCTCGTTGAGGCACAAACCAATGGAGTTGACATTGATGCTGAAACTTAGATGACTATGGTTTTTGAGACTCTGTTAAAGGAATTTATTCCGTTTAGGGCTACTTTTAATTTGAGCAATAGGCAGGATATAACCTTAACAGAATTACTGAAATAGTTATAGGAGTTCGAACTGCTAATTAGGGAGTCTCCTGTGGGTGGCGAGACCAACATGGTAGCTGTTTCTGGTTCCAATCCCAATTCTAGGAATGGAAAGAAACAACGATCCAAAAGTGGGAAGTCTTTTGTTCCTGCTAACAACAAGAGTAAGAAGAAGAAGAAGAAGAAGAAGAAGAATAACCCAAAGAAGCTTAAGTGCTTATTATGTGGGAAGGTCGGGCACATAAAGAAGCATTGCAAGGACTTCCTTTCCAAAGGAGGTAGGTGTGATCTTTTGTATTTAAAAACTTGTTTGGTTGAGGAATCTGGTGACATTGGGTCATAGATTTCGGTGCAACTAATTATGTTTGTGTTTCTCTGCAGGGGTTCAAAGAAACGAGAAGTCTGCTTCATGAAGACTTCACGCTTCGGATGGGCGATGGATCTTTGGTCTTAGCGAAAGCAGTGGGAGACGTCCATCTTTATTTTGATAATTATAGGAATTTAATTTTGCGAGATTGTTTTTATGTTCCTAAATTTAAAAGGAATTTAATTTCTATAGCTTGTTTATTTAAAGACTTCTATTTGGTTTCTTTTAATAATAAAGTGGTGATTTGTAAAAACAAATCTTTTATCTGTTCTGGATGGATGCAAAATAATCTACATTTTATCAAACCTAAAATGGACTTACTGCTTAATGTTGAAATGAATGATAAAAACTCTAAAAGACTTAAAATTTCTCACTCTAATAAGACCTATCTTTGGCATTTGTGCCTTGGGCATATTAACCTGAATAGGATTCAAAGGCTGATAAGGGATGGACTTTTAAGTCACTTAAAGGTGGAATCTATACGTCAATGTGAATCTTGTTTGGAGGGTAAAATGACCAAAAGACCATTCGGGTCTAAGGGCAATAGGGCTGAAGAGGTTCTAAAACTTGTGCATAGTGATGTTTGCAGACCAATAAACAGCCAGGCACGAGGAAGGTATAAGTACCTCGTCACTTTTATTGATGATTACTCAAGATATGGGTACGCATAGCTGATGCACCACAAAAGCGAAACTTATGACAAGTTCAGGGAGTTTCGGGCTGAAGTGAAAAAACAATTAGGTAGACCTATAAAGGCACTTCGATTCGATCAAGGTGGTAAATACCTTACTGATGAGTTTTTGGGACACTTATTAGAGAATGAGATTTTATCCCATTTGACTGCGTGAGGCATTTCGCAGCAGAATGGCATAGTAGAAGAAGAAATAAGACTTTATTAGATATGGTGAGGTCCATGATGAGTTATTCATCATTGTCTTTATCGTTTTGGGGATTTACACTACAAACTGCATATTATCTTTTGAATAATGTGCCTTCAAAATCGATCTCTAAAACTCCTCACGAGTTGTGGATGGGCAAGAAGACATCCTTAAACCATATTTGCATATGGGGATGTCCAGCTCATGTCCTGTTTAAGGATGCGAATAAGTTGAAAGCATGTTCAGAAGTTCGCGTGCTTGTAGGATATCCAAAAGGGACTAAAGGGGGTTATTTCCATAACCCAAAGGAAAATAAAGTCATGGTTTTAACTAATGCAACTTTCCTTGAGGAAAATTACATGGATGACTTTAATGTTGGAAAAAATGGGTGTGAGGTACGCAGCGAAAATTTTAAAAATTTTAACATCAGAGTATTTTTTCAAAACACAAGTTTGACATGCTATATGTATAAATTAAATAGATCTTACTAACCTCTTTGTGCCAAAGAACCTCTGCAATCCGTGAAGAGAAGTAATATTCTAGAAGAGCCTCAACCAACTGGTCTTCTTTGCTATTCTCTATCCACAATCGAAATGAGTGTGGGCTCACACGTACAGCTCTTCCACCAGTGACTCTCCTTCCAACCAATTGAGAGAACCCAAAGCTAGTGTTCGTGATTTGTGAACAAAAGCTCTCAGGGAGTTTTCAGATGCTCACTAGAAGAGTATCACTCTTAATCTCTCAATTGATCTGAGTAACTCATGAGACTTACTCCCTTTTTATAGTGATTGGTCCTGGGGTCAGTCCTTATCAGATTAGGTCTCAAAAACTCGAAACAGAATCAAGTTCAGATCAATATCTGATAAGATCCACGTGAAAATATGTAATCTTATCTCTCACTGATCGGCAGGCCAAACAGCCTGATCGGCAGGCCGAACAGGCCCCATCGGCAGGCCGAACACGTAGATCGGCAGGCCGAACTGCCGCGTAAATATCTCCGCGAATCTTTTATTTTTCACCCAAGATTCTATAGGATAAAGTCTCAGTTTTGATTCAAATAACCCAATAGAGAAGTTATCTAATCAAAACAAACTTTATCAAGATAATCTCTAAGGAAAATAAATCAATTCACAATAATTCTACAAGTTTATCTTGATTTAATTTATCCAATTAAATCAACCGATAAACAGACAAGAATTATCTAATCCCAATAATTCAACAAGTTTATCTTAAATTAATTTTATTACAAAATTAATTTAACCAATAAACAAACATGAATTATTTGATTCTTTCAAATTTTAAACCAATCTGATAAATCCGACATAAGTCACCAATTATTGAAAAAGCACACCGTATCGTTACAGGATTTTGTGAGCTAGCAAAGGGGACCAAAATGGACCTATAAAGTTCAAGCTCTCGATAATTATGAAACCCAATATCCTAGATATACATTCTAGAATTATCAACTACAACGCTACTCCATTAAAAGCTTGGAGCTGCACTCTCGAACTTTATAGAATTACGAAGCCCGTATAGCTAAGTCTCCATGACATATCAAAGTACATCGTATCCCCATATGATAATCCATAATCAGCTTAAGGACAAGTTCTGTCTTACCTTCCCGATTATTTTTATCTTACGTTCCATTATCTCACCATTAGAAAACTTACCATCCAAAGATAGTATACCATTCGGTTACACCTATGTATCCAAATGGTTGAGCGCTCCAGTTTTTCAATTACAGGATAACTCATATAAGAGGATATCATTACTCCTAAAGATGAGCTATGGCTTCCACATCTATGAATAACAAGTCTACGCTATCAAGAGTCATGCCTCTAACGTACCGGCATGCATACCACTATTGAGATATGGGAGTCAACCTTTGGTACATCAAAAGACAAGTCGAGACAACAGGCCCACTATCCATCCAGGATTAAGATACAATACAAATGATTGTCTAAAGTGAATAGATTTGCCAAGATAGAATTATTAATCTAGATCAATTCACTTTGTGTCCCGATCCAACACATCATCACCTATGACAACGTGCCAATGTTTATATTCACGGAGTCCAACTCCGATGGTCAAGACAAACCATCTCCCAATAGGGATATAAACAACATAACAATATTTGCATGAATAAAGTGCCCAACTTTATTCCCTCGATTGCGGATCATATGTTTTAGACCATCACGTTAAGAATCGTGTCTTCCACATAATCAGTCCATCATATGCCCAATTCTTAAAGGTTTAGACCAACAGTCTCAGACTACTGTTTGATAAAAATGTCTCTAAAAATGTATTACATTTTTACTCCTTAGGGCATACATATCTAACATTTAAGCCTCAAAGCAAAGTGGTGCTTGAGGAGTTAAGGAGTGATCCAATCACTCTAGAGGTTCCAAATGAAACCATTTCGATCAGTGTAGAAAAAGCAAATGAACCTGAACAACAACCTAAGGGGCTTTGGCGAAGTAGGAGGATCAAGCGTCAACCCGAGAGGTATTTGTTCAATAGGGAGGCCTTCTTAGCAGATCCAAATGAACATGACAAGGATCCTTATACTTACGCAGAGGCTATGGAGGATGTTGATTCAAAACTCTGGACAGAAGCCATGAACATAGAGATTAAGTCTATGGAGACTAATCAAGTCTGGGAGCTTGTGGATCTTCCCGAAGGGGTAAAACCCATAGGGTGTAAATGGATCTACAAGAGGAAAAAAGGAGTGGATGGAACGATCAAAACCGTAAAGGCTAGACTGGTAGCTAAGGGTTACACGTAAAAGGAAGGAATCGATTACGAGGAAACCTTTTCACCTGTTGCCATGCTTAAGTCCATCTGGATTCTCTTGTCCATAGCTGCTGCTCTCGACTACGAGATTTGACAAATGGATGTCAAGACGGCTATTCTAAATGGCTATCTTGATGAGTTCATTTATATGAAACAACCAAAAGGGTTCAAGATCAAGGGTCAAGAGGGTAAGATTTGTAAGCTGCTAAAGTCAATTTATGGACTTAAGGAGGCTTCCTATTCTTGGAACGTAAGATTTGGTCAAGTGATCAAGACTTATAGGTTCTCACAAAATGTGGATGAGCCATGTGTTTATACTGCTATATATAGATGACATTCTGCTAATGGGCAATGATGTTGAGGCATTGTCATCGGTCAAATGATGGTTGACTAAGCAGTTTGACATGAAGAACTTGTGTGAGGCTAATTTTGTTCTTGATATCCAGATCTTTTGGATACAAAGAACAAAATGATAGCTTTGTGACAAACCAGCTACATAGATAAAATTCTCTAGAGGTTTGCATTCAAGGATTCCAAGAGAGGTGGGCAACCATCTAGGTCTAGAATTACTCTTTCTAACAAAGACTCTCCAAAGTTTGAGGAAGAAAAATAATTAATGAAGAAGGTGCCTTATGCTTCAGCAGTAGATAGTCTCATGTATGCAATGCTTTGTACACAACTGGATATTTGTTATGCCGTTAGGATTGAAAGTCAATTTTGGGTAGATCTAAGACCGAACCACCGGGTGGTAGTTAAGCATATTTTCAAGTACCTAAGAAGGACTCGAGGGTATATGCTTGTGTATACGAGTGAGGATTTGACTTCTTTAGGATACACTAACTTGGATGTTCAATCTTATTTGGATTTGAGGAGATCGACTTCGGGTTTGTGTTTACTCTAGGCAGCGGTGCCATCAGTTGCAAAAGTGTAAAGTAAGATTACACTTCGAATTCAACGATGGAGATCGAGTATGTGGCAGCTAGTGATGCTTCAAAAGAAGCAGTGTGGCTCTGCAAGTTCCTTAGAGATCTTGAGGTAGTTCCTGGTATGGATAAGGTGGTATCACTGTACTGTGATAACAGTACGGCGGTAGCTAATGCTAAGGAACCAAGATTTTATGAGAAGAGTAAGCATATTCATCGGAAGTATCATGAGATAAAGGACTTCGTTGAGGGCGGTCATGTCACGGTGTTCAAAATCACGTCAGAGCACAATTTAGTTAATCCATTTACTAAGACACTTATTAGGAGAGTCTTCGAGAGGCATGTGGAAGCCATGGGGATGCGAGATTTGTCACATTTACTCATTTAGTGCAAGTGGGAGATGGCAAGACATGTATGCCCTAAGGAGTATAAATGTAATATGCTTTTGGAGACATTTTTATCAATAAAGAATTTATTTATTATTTATATACCGAATCTTGTCCTCTTTATGTTTATATTTGTTGAATGTATATTAAGTAAACAATATCCTGAGACTGTCGGTCTAAACCTTTAAGAATTAGGCATATGATGGACAAATTATGCCGAAGACACGATTCTCAAGGTGATGGTCTAAATCATAAGATCCGCAATCGAGGAAATAAAGTTAGGCGCTTTATTCATTTAAAGATTGTTATGTTGTCTATGTCTCTGTTAGGAGATGGTCTGTCTTGGCCATCGTTGGTGGACTCCATGAATAGAAACATTGGCGCATTGTCATAGGTGACGATGTGTTGGTTCGGGACATAAAGTTAATTGATTTGGATTAATAATTCTGTCTCAGCAAATCAATTCACTTTAGACTATCATTTGTATTGTATCTTAGTCCTGAAATGAATAGTAAGCCTGTTGTCTTGATTTGTGACTTTTAATGTACCAAAGGGTGACACCCACATTTTAATAGTGGTATGCATGCCGGTACATTGGAGGCATGACTCTTGATAGCGTAGACCTGTTATTTATATATATGGAATCCATAGCTCCTCTTTAGGAGTTGTGATATCCTCTTATATACGTTATCCTATAATTGGAAAACTAAAGCACTCAACCTTTTACATAGGTGTAACTAAATGGTATACCATCTTTGGATGGTAAGTTTTTCGATGGTGAGATAATGGAACGTAAGATAAAAATAATCATGAAGGTACGACAGAACTTGTCCTTAAGTCAATTATGGATAATCCTATGGGGATGCAGGACACCATGATATGTCATGGAGACTTAGCTATACGGGTTTCGTAATTCCATATAGTTCGAGAGTGTAGCTTCAAGCTTTTAGTGGAGTAGCATTGGAGTTGATAATTATGAAATGTATATCTAGGATATTGGATTTCATAATTATCAGGAGCTTAAACTATATAGGTCCATTTAGTCCCCTTTGCTAGCTCACAAAATCCTATAACGATATGACATGTTTTACTAATAATTAGTGACTTTTGTCAGATTTATTAGATTGGCTAAAATTTGAAAGAATCAAATAATTCATGTCTGTTTATCGGTTGAATTAATTTTGTGGTAAAATTTATTCAAAATAAACTTGTTGAATTATTGGGATTGATTAATTCTTGTCTGTTTATTAGTTAGATTAATTTTGAGTTAATTCAATATAAACTTGTTGAATTATCAGGAATTCATTTATTTTCTTAGAGATTATCTAGATAAAGTTGTTTTAATTAGATAACTTTTCTATTAGGTTATTTGAATTAAAACTGAGACTTTATCCTATAGAATCTCGAGTGGAAAATAAAAGATTTGCTGAGATTTTTATCGCAAGTTTGGCATGCCGATCCTCAAGTTTGGCCTGTCGATGGGGCAAGTTCAGCATGCCGGTTAGACAGATCGGCATGCTTATCGTGCAATAAAAAAATCACGCATATTCACGCTGATTTCATTATATATTGAACCGAATTTGATTCTGATTTAGATTTTGAGGCATTATTTGATAAGGATTGACTCCTGGACCTAACCTCTATATAAAGGGAGTGAATCTCATTACTATAAGATCAATTAAGAGATTAAGAGTGATACTTTGATAGTGAGATTCTGAAACTCCCTAAGAGCTCTTGTTCAGAAATTACAAACACTAGCTTTGGGTTCTCTCAAGTGGTTGGAAGGAGAGTCACCTGGAGGAAGAGCTGTACGTGTGAGCCCACACTCACTCTTATTGTGGATAAAGAATAACAAAGAGGCCAGTTGGTTGAAGCCTTTCTAGAACATTACTTCTCTACATTGATTGAGGAAGCTTTTCAGTATTTATGAGGTTAGTAAGATCTGGTTAATTTATGCATATAGCGTGTCAAACTTGTGTTTTGGAAAATACTCTGATATAAAAATTTTAAAATTCAACTGCGTACTATTTTTCCAACAATCGTTCTTGGTCATTCTAATAGTAACTATTTCTGTCTACATTTGTGACCAAATTTGTCAATTTTTGTTTCTTTGTTTTTTCATATATTTTTAATTTTTTTATTTCAAATTTATTACAGGTATGGCTCCTATCTATATTTCTTTTGGAGTACAATGGTGAATGGAAAAAGATGGATAATGGTTCTTGGGAATGGTTTGGAAGTGGTTTGACCAAGGGCTTTACAATTCATAGGAGCACAACGTTTCTTGAATTGGTGGGTGTAATATACGAAAGAACAAACATTAGCCAATGCAAGTATACAATTGAAATAACACAAGCATATTGGTGATATGTTTAGTAAGATTGCCCCAACTCTTATTTCTTGTAATTTGGATGTTAATGATCTTATGTTTCTATATGAAAATGAGAAGGCAACTGCTATACAAGTTGTGGTTAAAGAGAACAATGAGAAAGGGAAAGGGGAAGCAATATGTATCAGTGAGGATGATGAAGTGATCTTAACAATGATGTTAGTGAGGAAAGAGGCTTCCATGTTGATTATTTGGTGTGTCGGATCATGGAAGAAAGTCCATTGACTGCATTGTATGTTGAAAATGATAGTTTTCATCACGATAAACATGCATTACAAATTGTTGAATAGACAACCACTATCAGTCCAACACCAATCCCCGGGGTCCAACCAACTCCAAAGAAAACAATGCATGAGAAAGTACCTAATGAAGCTGATGGTTTACCCGAAGAACGTGATGATGTAATTGAGCAATTCCTAAATAATCCTTGTCAACATTTTAATTTTCAAGGAGATGTTACATGATTTTATTCACTGATAAGTTATCATAGTGGAAGACCTGAAGGATCCAACTTAATGGAGGGTCAACACTTTAGAAGTAAAGAACAGTTGAATCATAAATTAAGCCTCATTGCCATTAATGGAAAGTTTGAAATGAAGGTAAAGAAGTCAACAATAATGTTGAAAAAAGTTTGAGTGTGTCAATGAACATTGCTCATGGCGAGTATGTGCAAGACAGATGCCAGGTTCAAATGCCTTTATCATTCGACAATATAATAGTGTTTATACTTGTTCGTTAATAAATCAATCGATATCCAGCCATGTGATTGGAGCTCGGTTGCAAGGACACTACAAGGACAATAAGCGCCTCCAAACCCAAAATGTCTCATAGAAGTTGTGCATGAGAAGCTAAAAGTTCAAGTTAGTTATTGGAAGGCATGGAAAGGAAAGCAATTTGCTCAGAATATGATAAGAGGGACGTTGCAGCATAGTTTTGCCATGCTTCCCGCATATTGTCACTTGCTTAAACAAGTAAATCCAGGCACTATTATGCACATTGAAGTTGATTGAAAAAACAGGTTCAAGTTTTTTTTATGGCTCTAGGGGTTGCAATAAATGATTGGCATTGATGCATCCTGGGTGAAAACTAAACACAAGGGAGCATTAGTAGTAGCATCTACACATGATGGTGACTACCATAGCTACCCAATTGCATAGGGCTTGGTTGGCGGTGAGACTAATGAATCATGGACTTGGTTCTTGACAAAGTAAAGAAGTTGATGCCTGATAGTTCAGAGCTATTTTTAATTTTTGATAGGAAATAAAGTTCGAGCATGTGGTTAGGCATGTTTATCCTCTGGTGCATCATGGAGCATGCTATTATCACATCATTTAGAACATTAAGTCTAAATTTAAGAGTTTGTGCTTCAATTCCAATGTACAAGAATGTTGCAGAAGCATATCATATTGAAGTGTTTAGGAAGCACTTTGATGACATGTGCGAAAGATATCCATGGGTTGCTAAGTATCTAGAGGAGGAGGTTGTTAGACATGTATGCCCTAAGGAGTAAAAATGTAATATGTTTTTAGAGACACTTTTATCAATAAAGAGTTCATTTTAATCAATAAAGAGTTCATTCATTATTCATATACCAAATGTTGTCCTCTTTACGTTCATATTTGTTAGATGTATGATAAGCAAACAAAAGTCTGAGACTGCCGTCTAGACCTTTAAGAATTAGGCATATGATGGACAGACTATGCAAAAGACATGATTCTTAAGATGACGGTCTAAATCATAAGAACTACAATCGAGGGAATAAAGTCGAGTGTTTTCTTTATGCAAAGATTGTTATGTTGTCTATATCCCTAATGGGAGATGGTTTGTCTTTGCCATCGGAGGTGGATTCCGTGAATAGAAACATTGGTGCATTGTCATAGGTAACGATGTATTAGATCAGGACATAAAGTGTAATTGATTTGGATTAATAATTCTGTCTCATCAAATCCATTTGCTTTAGAAAATCATATACGTTGTATCTTAATCCTTAAATGAATAGTGGGCCCGTTGTCTTGACTTATGTCTTTTGATGTACCAAAGGGTGACATCCACATTTTATAATGGTACGCATGTCCATACGTTAGAGACATGACTCTTGATAGCATAGAATTGTTATTCATAGATATAGAATCCATTGCTCCTTTTTAGGAGTCGATGATATCCTCTTATATGCATTATCTTGTAATTGAAAAACTGAAGCACTTAACAATTTTGATACGTAGGTGTAACCGAATAGTATACTGTCTTTTGATGGTATGTTTTTTGATGGTGAGATAATGGAACGTAAGAGAAAAATAATTAGGAAGGTAAGACATAATTTATCCTTAAGCCGATTATGGATATCCTATAAGAATACGATACATCATGATATGTCATGGACACTTAACTATTTGAGCTTCGTAATTTTATATAGTTCAAGAGTGTAACTCTAAGCCTTTAGTGAAGTAGCATTAGAGTTGATAATTACAAAACATATAGCTAGGATATTGGGTTTTATAATTGTCAGAAGCTTGAACTATACAGGTCCATCAGGACCCTTTCACTAGCTCATAATAAATCATGTAACGATACGGCGTGCTTTTCTAATAAATTGGTAACTTATGTTAAATTATTAAATTGGTTAAAATTCAATAGGATCAGATAATTCATGTCTGTTTATCAGTTGAATTAATTTGTGTAAATTAATTCAAGATAAACTTGTTGAATTATTAGGAATATTTTTTTTAAAAATTGTCTAGTTATGACTATTTTAATCGAATAACTTCTCTATTGGGTTATTTGACTTAAAACTGAGGTTCTATCCAAAGAATCTCAGGTGGAAATAAAGATTTACAGGGATCATTTATCATACGCATTTTCACCCGAGATTATCATATATTGATCCAGATTCGAGTTTTTAAGGCCTTATCTGATAAGGACCAACCTGGGGACGACCTCTATAAATAGGGAGTGAGTTTTCTAAGTTTTTTAGATCATTTGAGAAATTAAGAGTGAGTACTCTGAAGTGTGAGACTCTGAAACTCCCTAAGAGCTATTGTTCACAAATCACGAACCTTAGTTCTAGGTTTTCTCAATTTGTTGGTGTAACACCTGAGAATTTCTAATGTATTAAAAATGCAATAAGTTATGGATTCTGTTAAGGCGAAAATACAATTTAAGGAGAAAAATATTGTATAATAATACAAAAAATTATACAGTATTAGAATAATGCAATGCAAGGAAGTGCACTGATAAAATTATACAGTATAAAAATTACACTATAAAAGTAACGTAGTGTAGGAATTAGACTGTTTAAGGTCATGCAGTATAGAAATTGAACCTTTTAAGTTAAAGCAGTATAGGAATAATATTGTTTAGAGAATATAGATGAATAAGGAATGATGTAGCAATATAAAAAATATACTGACAATATATAAAAAATACTGTCAGTATAAATTTAGACTGTACAAAGTTAGATAATGTTAAAATTACATTATGTGATAGATGTAAATAAGTATAGGAGGTTGTGGGACCTCATGAATAGTATAGAAAAGAATATCGATAGTATAAAAAAAAAACTATCAGTATAAACTTGGACAGCGTAAAAAGTTTAATGGGGCACCTTGAAAGTTTTGATTGGGCCACCATATCTACTAATGTGGCCCAATCACATTTAGCCACCCTTTTATCATAAATGACGTTTGTGATGACTCATGGTAATGAGTCATCAAAGTTTAAAAAAAATGCATTTTTACATTCATTGAATTTGGACAATGAGATATCAAGGAAATAAGAGACCAAGACTTTGGTCTCCACCGTGCAAGGCAAGAAAAAAAAAAAAGAAAGAGAACGTGAAAAGGAAGGAAGGAAAGAAAGAAAGGAAAAGAAAGAAAGAAAGAAAAAAAGAAAAAACCAAAAACAAGGGCTCCATTTCTTCCTCCCAAAAACTGCCACCCCAAAGCAATTCTTTCTCAAAAATTTTGATGAATTCCAAGCTCTAAGTCATGTTCAAAGCAAGTTCAAGACTAAAAGTTCAAGGATTTCACAAATTTTAAGGTAAAATCTAAACTTTACCCTAAGTTTTCTAGGGTTTTTGTTGAAGTTTTGATGAAATTTTTATGATGAGGTATGGGCTTGATGTCAAGGGAACTTTGAAGGATTTCAAGCAATAAAAAGGAAGAACAAGCCCCTAGCAAGGATTAGGTAAAATTCTAGTCCTTGAAGTCAAGTTAAAGTTTATGTTTTATGCATATTATATGTTTGATGAAATGTTTTGGGACTATGGCATGTAAGATGAATGTTAAGGCATTGTTGTTTGATGTTATATTTTGATGTTGATGATGATGGAAGAAGAAAGTAAGGGTTTTTGTGAAATTCCAAAAGGGACTAAATTGTAAAGAAAAATTTATTCTCGGTAGATTTGAAAATCAGCCAAAAAGTCCCCCTAAACGTTAGAATTTTAAGAAATTTAAGACATAAAAGTTATAGAACGCATCAAAACTGTCAGGACAGCGTGGACAGTTTTCTAAAATTCTGCCTGGTTTAGAAGCTATAAATTTTATGAAATTTTGGGCACAAAATTTCAAGAAATGGAAATGTTATGAAATGTTTTGAATTTGACCATGGTGCTTTTGTATGTTTTATTCCTTGTGAAAAAACTGACCATTTTGTATGAAATGATTGTTTTTTGTTCTAGGGGAAAAAATGTAAAGATTTTTTTGTTTCGGGCCAAAATTGTAAAATTATGTGAAAGCTGGGTTTTCACCAAGGAGCGTTGAGTTCCTACACTACTGTAGGCAGTGAGTACTCATAGATGCTAAGTTTTTAAAGGATTCAAAGTTTAGTCAAGTAAAGAATGAAAAAAAAAGATTAAGGGCAAAATGGTGATTTTATAAAAAAGGGCCAAAACGGACCCAAAACGCTCAATGTCAGAAAAACACTCCTTAGTGGGAATTTTTTCATAATATGTAAGTAATGAAATGTTAAAGTTAAACAATGGGGTTTATAGAGTTATGAAGTTGACAAAAAACCTGTTAAGGGTAAAATCGTCATTTTTGAGAAAACGGCTAAATATAGTCGAACACTCCAAATTAGCAAAATGTTTTCAGATGAAAAATGTTCCTAATACATTAAGTAACAAAACCACTAGTGAGATGGAAAGTTTAACTAAGAGACGCTTAAGAACAAAGGTAACCCAATAGGTTACAAAGTCAAGTAAAGAAAGAGGTAACCCATCGCTAAGCAAAAAACATGGTAACTTAGTGGTTATATAATTAAGCAAAGGGAAAGATAAAGCGGTGGGTTACAAAATTAAGAAAAGAAAAGGGTAAACCGATAGTATACCAAGTTATGAAAAAAGGAATAAATGTTTAATGTTTACGTTTTATTATCAATCTAATCGAGTATATTGATAAAGAGAAAGTTAATTAATTAGTTGGGTGTCATATGATCAGGACACAGAAGCTGACTAATGGAAGGAAAAGGAATGAAATAGGAAATGTTAGAGCGTAGTTCAGGTAAGTTCAGACCTCACCTACAGCATGAAGTAAATGATTTTCAAATGTTTATATATATATATATATATATATATATGTTTGCAAATGTGTTTGCAATTGTTATACAAGTTGTTTTTAAAAGTATGTTTGTATTTGTTATGCAAAAAGTTTTATAGTTTAAATCAAGAATTGCAATGTATTTGCAACTATTATGTTAAAGTATGATTGCATTTAATGTGCATAAAGTTTAAAAGATCAAGTAAAGGTTTGCAATGTATTTGCAATTATTGTTTTTAAAGTATGATAGCATTTTGTTAATGCACAAAGTTTTACAGTTTAAGTTATAATTTTATTGATTGCATCTATTATGCAATAAATTTTAAAGAGAACAATTATGATTTGTAAATGTATTTGCATATAATGTGTTAGCATTTGGAATGCTCACTAATGTTAAAAAAGATGGTAAAGCAAAGATGATAAGAAAGTGTCGTATCAACCTCCTTGTTGTGAGGTACTGAAAGTCAAGTTAAAGTTTGACGTCCTTGATGTGAGGTATATGATCTCGGTGTTCGATGGTCTTAAGTCTTCCACAAGGGAAGCATCATGTTTATGATCTCATAATTAATAATGTTGGTACGAGCACTAAACTTTATAAGAAAAGAAAAGTTAAGGAACAAAGATAAAGAGTTAAAGTAAGAAATGAATGTTCATAAACTGCTCATAATTGAGCATAAACAGAATCATGCATTTTGACCATGCTTGTATTCCTTATTATGAAATGTTATGAGTTATGCTATGAAAAATATTCTGAGAAATGTTTTACATAAAATGTTTCATAACATTTTTATGTTCTCAAGAAAAGGTTTATAAATGACGTTTTAAGGAAAACGTTTTAGAAATGCTTTATGAAAAATGTTTATGAAAAACATTTATAAAAAACGTATTCAGAAATGTTTATGAAAAACGTTTTAAGAGAAAGGTTTTTATGAGAAAAGTTTTCAAAGCATGTTTAATGATCTGTGAGATTTTGTTTGAACTTACTGAGCGAAAGCTCATAAAAAGTTGTTTCATATTGTAGATAGTTTTATGGGTAACCAGTAAGACCCGTTAACAGCGCTGGGCTGTGGAGGACAAATGCGAGGATTTAGGTATGGATACACCACAGTTTGCTTCCACTACACAAAGAAAAGGTTTTCCACTATTTAATATAATGTTTTCAAAGTATTAAGAAAATCATAGTTTTAAGAAATGTTTTTGAAGTTTTACGATATATTTACGAAATGTTTTATTTTCTTATAAAGTTAAGTTTTAATTAGTGATTCAGTAAATATTTCTTAATAAATTTTAAGAAACGATTTGAAAAATGTTTAAAGTCAAATGTTGAGCAAGGTCTCAACTTGAAGGGCAACAGAGGTCACAACAGTTTTTAAGTATGTTTTAAAGAATGTTTAAAGAAAAAAACAATTAATTCAGTATTTTTCTTACTAATTAAGTAAGATTAATACTTAAGAACGATGTTTAAAAGAGTTAAGTGACTGCCCGAAAAGGCAGGTCGTCACAGTTGGAAGGAGAGTCGCCAAGGGGAAGAGATGTATGACGTATACCGACAACATTCCAATTGTGGATAGAGAATAGCAAAGAATACCAGTTGGTTGAAGCTCTTTTGGAACGTTCTTCTCTTCACGGATTGCAGAAGCTCTTTAGTATACAAGGTTAATAAGATCTGGTTAATTTATGCATATAGCATGTCAAACTTGTACTTTGAAAAATACTCTAATTAAAATTTTAAAATTTCCGCTGCGTACTATTTTTCCAATAGAGGTCAAGTTCGTAAAGTAGTTTAGAGCTCATTTCGAAGGCAACAGGTTTGAAGTTATGACAACTAACATAGTTGAGAGTGTGAACAATTTATGCTTAAGGCACGATAATTTCCCATAACTACCCAGCTCAATTTTATCCTTATGAAGATGGGAAAGTGGTTCTATGTTTGGCATTGGGAAGCATTGGCAGTGAATACACCATTTTCGCCAAAGAGGAAGGAAATACTCAAGAAAAGATGGGATGAGGCGGGCTCATTAATCACACTCCTACTTAATGAGAGTGACTACAACATGATGTTTAGAAATGGAAGTGATTTTTAAGACATCAATCAACGCATAGATGCTAAAGTGAATTTGGCGACAATGAGATGCAACTATTGGGTATTTGACGTAGATAAGATTCCATGCATACGTGACATAGCGGCAGTAGGACATCGCCAACTGTTAGACACCGGGTCCTTCGGATACTCATTGTGTTCTAGATACTACCTTGCAGCGTATTGGATATTGGCATATGCTAAAACTATTTACCCCATTCCTCTGGAATCCCAATGGCTTGATATCCCTAATGATATTAAAGTAATTAAGGTACCAGAGCCTAAAGCCAAAAGGGACAAAGGGAGGCCAAGATTGAGTCGCATCCCTTGAGCAGAAGAAGATTTAAAGAAAAAGTATAAATGTAGGACATATGGTCAAAAAGGACACAACTCAAAGAAATGTCCTTATCAACGTGATCCGTTTGATATGAGAAGCACCACTTAATTTACATTTTTCTTTAGAAGACTCTGGTTATGTAGTTAGTTTTATTATTTATATATTTTCATTCTAAAGATGTTATCTATTCACAGCTATTATGTTCATGTGTCTTGCTTCATCAATCTTATTTCAAGAAATTAAAAAATATATTAAAACAAGAACTTAAGACTGAATGACCCCGTGGTCATTCAGACACTCTTTGGGTCGTTCCATCTGTATAAACCTGAGCAACCATGTGCTCATTCATTGTCATTCATGGTTTGTTCACTTGATTTTATTGTTCATTTGGAAGCTTTTTGCTTCTCATCTCATCTCATGTTACTACAATTTATGAACAGTTCTAAATCGACAACTTGGTCAAGCCTGACATCGACGTCGAAGGAAGTTAGCTACTATGGTCCTTAACCTAATTAAGTCAAGGTGATAGTTTACTAATTCAACATTATTTTAACAATACAGACCCTTAATAAATAAAAATTAGCAATAAAAAGACAAAAATTAAAAAAAATACAAGAACACAATACTGAACGACCAGTGGTCATTTCTCTATTTCGTGTGGTCATTTAAACACTTTTTGGTTCGTTAAGCCTGAGTGACCATGTGTTTGTTCGTTGTCTTTCATTGGTCATTCGCTTGATTTTGTTGGTCATTTGGAAGCTTTTCGCTTCTCATCTTATTTTACTGCACTTTTTTCAATGCTATTACGTTCTCGCGCAATCAACCTTATATTTGATTTAAAAAACACATAATAAATTCCCTAGCTATTGAAAAACAATCAAACCGAGTATAAGTTGAGTACTTGACTTTATGTCTTAGAGTTATGGAAGGACTATGGTCACATTAACCATGGTTATGGTACATTAATTCAAAATTTTTCATTTATTTGTAATACAATTATGACTAATTCTAAATCGACAACTTGGCCAAGCAAGGCATCGATGTCGAAGGAAGCTAGCTACTATAGTCCTTAACATAATTAACTCGAGGTGATAGTTTACTAATTCAACATTATGAATCTATCATATTTCAATTTAATTTCGACAATTTAGAACCTTAAAAAATGAAAATTAGAAATAAAAAAGACAAAAAATTATAAAAAAAAATATAAGAACTCAAGACTGAACGACCCTTATTTAGAAACTATTTTTTTATTTAAATGAAAATATTTCTAAAGCAATTCTAAATTAAATATCGTTATAAACTTCTATTTTAAATGCTTTTTAAATCCTTCTTTAAATTATCGTTATACTTTTCTTATAATTTATTATCTTAAAATTAACATATTGATTTCTTAAAATTTATTCCTTTTTAAACTCAAAATAATAATAATTTCTTATAATTTATTCACTTAAGTCTAACATATTAGTTTCTTAAAGCATAATCTTTTAAACTTTCATAATGTAACGCCCTTATACGAGGGTTAACAGTTTTTAATGAATTAAAATAAAAATAAAAAATAAAAGTAAAACTCCAAAACTAAAGTTGCCCAGGGCTTAAATGAAAACTCTCAAATAAAAAATAAAAATATAAACGATAATTAAACCACAGTTTAATATAGCACCTTAAATTTAATAATATAAATTGTTATCATCATTATTTCAACCCTTGACGCATTTTAATAGAGTCACAGAAAGTAACAATTGATGCTTACATTATCGTGAAGAACAGTCTTAGTAATTGAAGCAGTCCCAACGTAATATAGCTACATAGCTTCCTCAACTATTTTTTTTGTAGCCACCTCATACTTAGTGAGTCCTGAAAAGATGAAAATATAAGGGAATGAGCGACAATATGCTCAGTAGGAAAAATCATTACTCACCTTTAGGTTTTTATCATTTCCACATTAAAACTTGCATAGTTAGTTAATACTCATCATTATCCAGATTATGAGATTTATTATAATCATATTCCGTGGATACCATAGTTAATTATTACCGAGTTTCATACATATACATATATACAAATATTGCAATTCATCATTATTTCGAGGTATCTACATTCTATAAAGTATCACTCAACTCATCGAAACCCAAATGGGCACACTTGATCACCCTTTAAACATTACAAGGGTGTTCTGATGAGGGGACATCAAGCCCCGAGTCCTCACCAAGTCGATTCTTGTACAGTGTGTTCTAGGACTTTCGACCCAAGGAAGCGTCATCACCTTCCCCCTATTTTACCTTTTAGGGTATTCGTGCTCAATGACATAACCGCCGCCCTCTTCACGTCTCACAATTTCTCTATATTCAATCATTATTTATAGAGTCAGTTTTCCTAACCATGCTTCTCAATTTATAACAACATGTGTCAATTCATTATGTTCCTCGTCGTATAATACAAGACGAGTCCATATCATAGTTTCATATGTGATACTCATATAATAGCAGTTCAACATAGATGTATATATCTTGCAGTAAAATAATCGATTTTAATTCCATAAATACCTCACAAAAGATGAGTAATAGAATCCCTACCTCTTTACAAACATCCACTGACAATTCCCAGCTTACACAATTCACCACGTAAGCTCCAAGCATGCTATTGTCCTAAAACGTATAAATGTAACTATAATTTAATTTAAATCCTAATTTTTAATTATGTCAATTTATCATTTATTTTTATTAGTGTGTCATAATCATTAACGTACTAAAACTGTGAATATCACTTTTCTAACTTAATTTTAGTAAATACTAAAATAGCAATAAAATTAAAATATACGAATTTTATTTTGGTATGAGATATGTGAAAATAAATTCTTTAAATAAGTAATATGATTTTAAAATATTTATAATTAAAATAATTAAAAAGTCGAATATTTATTAAAATAAATTATTTGAAATTACAAGCTTTATAGAAAACTATTTATGATTTCTAAAACATAAATAATTAAATAACTATCTTTATACTAGTGGTTTGACTCCCTTTTATTGTTCTTGAGATTGGGGGTTCGAATCCCACCTAATGCTTGTTTTTATTGAATTTTTGTATGAAAAAAGACGACATACAGTTTTTGTGAAAAACTCATACAGAAAACCCAGAATTTGTTTTCTAAGCCCTTCAATCCAATTCTAGTTTCTTAACAGCTTTTTTAAACATACAAACTATATATAAACAATACATAACCTTCTCTAAACATCAAAAACATATTTCTTATAAATTTTCATACCAAATACAACTCAAAATCAAGATTAAAGTTTTTGAAAATCTAACCTCAAAACTTAGCTCAAATCCATTGTTTGATCTTGAAAATGTTTAAATCTCTTTGAACCTTGAGCTTATGATAAGTTGTTTGTGAAGATTTATGAGAAAAGATCTTGAAAATCTTAAAGAAAGTTTAAGCTCTTCCTTTAGTTCTCTCTGCCAATCTTATCGTGGAAGAAAGAACAAAGAAGAAAGAAGAAAGATAAAAGAAAGAAAGGAGAGAAATGTAGATAAAGAAAAATAGAAAGATGTGAAAGAGATAAGGAGAGGGAAATAATTAAGGCAGGTGAAGAAGTGAGTCTCCTTAGGAGACTTTTAGTCATATAATGCCAAAATGACATTTTCATAAATAATGAGAAGTTTCAATGTCGTTTCTGTAAATATACTAAATTGGTATTGAAAAATTTTAGAAAATTTAAAAATAGAATAAAATAGATTTTAGATGAAACAAATTTCAATTGACACACTACTATTTAATTTAATTACCATAATACCCGTTAGAAAAATAACTGGTGTCACACATAATAATAAATTCATAAAACATATGCATTAAAATCCTTTCTTACTTTAATGTAAAACTCCTATAAACATTTCTAATTCTATATAATTCTATAATTTCCTCACTTGAAAATTTTCATGTATTTGTCGCACCTATTGCAACATTTTCAAACCTTAAAATTATCTAGACCAACATTGTATAATTACAACCTCGGTTTTTAAGTCATAATTACAAAATTTCATTTTCTTATTTAATATATATAATTTTGTAAAATAAAAATGTGCATAATTTCTTAAACTAAAAATACGAAAATATTACATTTACATGAGCGGTATCCGTTCTCATCACTACCATTCTTCTGTTGCTCAATATTGCCCATTAAATATTGCTGACAGGTTTTCGTACCTACAGCATGAACATACTTAAATGAGCTTTCGCTCAACAAGTAGGAAATTAGACTCATGAAACATAATTAAAAATTATTTAATAAAAACATGTATGAATGTTTTATGCTTAATTATTTAAGCTTTAACTTATCTTACTAAATGGGCCTAGGTGGTAGTACTTGTTACGCGTGATCTTCAAAAAGTCAGGGTTCGCGAGGTCCCTAACGACGCTGAGATCATAAACTATATTGAAACCTCTCTGTAGGTCAGAAGGCTAGTATGACACCCTTAACTTAGCTTATTAATTTCGCTTATCTTATTGTATATATGCAGTGTGACATGTTACTACATAACATTACGATTACATAAATCATAAACATACTTAACTTGAAAGCGACTAAACAATATAATTTTATTATTGCATACATCATATATCAAGACATAATCACAACATAGCATGACATGGCACGATATAAACATAATAATTCATAATCATATCATAACATAACAACACATCATAACATAACACAATGTGAAAAATCACTGTTCATGCAATTTCATATATTTTTTTATGAAACATGTAAAACTATTATTTAAAAACTATTCATACTGTAGGCCAGATTCTTACTTACTTAGACACTGAGCTGAGCGGGTCTAGTTGTATCTCGTCGATCCTATACTCTAGGAAGCATCCACACAATGGTCTTAGAGTGATCGTGGGTAACTAAGATTGCTTCCTAAAAATCACACGTTGTTGAAAATGTCATTTTGGACTCTGTTACTGAAGTCTATATTGCCTTGATCCGTGTACAGTTGGTACTAGACGATTTTCAACAAAGTGGAATTAGCTTAAATGAAGGGCACCATCATGTCCAGAACATCGAAACAAGTGAGGAGGTGGTCTTAGATCGTGGATTGGATGTCCGGATCATAAAACCCGACATTCATCGGAGCCCGAGCACCCATGGTGGCGTATCGAATGGCCGGACTGAGCTGCAAATTCAGCTCCCTTTATTTTTTGTCCTTCTAAGTTGATTGGTGGCCTCAATTTCAATAGATTTGGCCTCCAACTACTCGAATCGAAAACCCATCAATAGCGTAAAAAGGAAAACTTTGATCTTTTATCTTCGGCAAAGGAACCCCAAAATCGATTTGTAGGTTTTGCTCATCGTGTCATTCTAAGTGTTTTTTCCATGTTAATTTGAGTCAACACTATTGAAATCAGAGAGCCTTAACCTAACCGTGGTGGTGTACGATAGCGAGATGCAAACTCCGATGAACAACTGTCGTTTCGTGAAATTGGTAGAGGCTTCTTGCTCCTCGTCAAGCTCTAGTTTGAATGGCACCAGCTAGGCGCCTTGTCGATGTGTGGATAGCTGAAACGATGAAGGTCACAATGGCTCCAACGAAAGTTCATCATTCTCTACCGTTCCATGGTGGATCTGCCTAGTTTTGGCATAGATCTTCATTGTAGGGTCCCTCTGAGTCTTTTGAGACAGGTGGTGTCAATCACCTCCTCAAGCAGTGCATGGTTCTTTAGTGGCATGGTGATGCACGATGGGGGCACACAGGTGGAGCTCTTTAGCAAATGTTGAGGGGAACTAGGCATGGATAATCTACTACTCATCATAGTGTTCATGTACAAATGAGAATCACATCGATCGGATGTTAGACGGCAAATATATCTCGCTAAAAAATTTTGGGTTTTTTCTCGACTTCGAGTGGAGAATGTTGGCTACTCAGGTGGAGTCACGGTTAGAACAACACACCATTGGAACCAGCTCATCGAAATCTTCCTGTTGGTTTTGGAGATGTCGAAAACCAGCACCAGATTTTACACCAAGGTTGAAGGAGAGAGAGTACAGAGAGAAAGTGAGAGCTAATTTTTTATTGGCTAATTTTTTTTTTTTTTTTTTTGTCCATGTAATTATAGACAATGAGTCCTCATAGTCTAATATGTGTCATGTCGGGTTGATCAAATTTATTCCATAAACTTGAAATTTCTATAAACATAACTATACTTTTTTTGAAACTATAATATTCTTACTCTTTAAAAATAATTATATAAATTCTAATTCTCTTACTGTATCATTGTCATATTAAAATCTCCATACTGTCATAAAATTATTTTCATAAATTTGTTCATACTTTATGGATTTTATGATTTTGTTCTGAAACAATAAACTGTAACACTTTTGTCCTTAAAATCCACGATTAATCATTTTTACCATATATATGTGTATATATTTTTCTCAAACTAATATTTGGTATTTAAGATTTTTTATCAAAACTTAAAATTTGATTTCTTGATAAAAATAATATTTTGTAAATTCTAAAACTTTAAATACTAACATATATTTTCATTATAATTGTCTTCTTTTATTTGCTATATTTTCATACTCAATATGAAAACATATTTAAGCTACTGTCATTACCATAAAAATAATCGTCATAATTTATAAAGTTTTTTGTAAATTAAATTGACTATCTATAAGTCAATTAAATTCAAACTCTAAACTTAGCAAAATTTCGTGCTTTATTTATGGGTCCGTATCTAATTTTTGGATACTTTTAAACTTTTCTTAATCACATTATGGATTTAAAAGTAATCCATTTGTGATATTGCATTACCTTAAAGGCTTGTCATTGTTTGTGGATTCTATTAACATTCTTTGTTTTTACTATTATTATGATTATTGTTATTTTTATTATTGCGATAATAATAAACTTTTTTTAATTACTAACGTGTACAATATCTAATTGTACACATATAGGATATTGTCAATTCTCGAATTTTAATAATTCTTATGAAATAGAAAATTTTTATCCTGATTTATGATCTTATTAAAATCGAGATCGATCTTATATTCATAAACTTTATGCTCTTCATTTTCTGAATTATGGTGTTGAGCTATTTGATTACTATGATCTAGATCTTTTTTGTTAAACTGACATCATATAGGAATTATGTATCATTATATTGAGTCAGAAATTCATTTTTATTGATTTATCTCAATTTAGATATTCTAATTGAGATTTTTATAAAGGTCCTTACTTTGACTCATACACAAAGTTATTGAATCGTAAAAGCTTAATTTAACACATCGAATAATTATTTTAATTATGCAAGTGTACTATCATAACATTTATTTTGTTATATGTTTCATACATGAAGCACATTCAATTTGGCTATTATAATATTGTTTGTTACTAAAGTCTTATACTTATTAAGACTCTCCAAATGGTCGTTAATTAGAAAAATTCATGATTATAAATCGTAGTTATGTTATGATTTAAACTTGTCAGTTTCCTAGGCGTTACAATAGATTTCTAGCCTTAAACTGATTTCTTACAAAAACTTGAATTTATAAGCTCTAAACTTATATTTCTTATAGACTTAACACCATAGTTATGACAAATCCTTAATTAATCATATTTATTAATTTTTGGATTTTTTTTGTCATTATGTAGGGTTTCTTCAAAAAAAAATCTATTAAAGGGCATTTAGTATGCAATAATCAGGAAATAGATCCTTGGATGGTACAAACAGATCTTTGGTAAAATTGCTAAAATAGATCTTTCAGTTGGCATTAGAGTGGTTCATTATCCATTTTTTGTTGAGATTTTGGGACAAGATTTGTATTTTAAGCATGGATTTAATAAGAGATGGTGGTTCAATCACAAAACCACCACTTTTGGATGGTACAAGCTATTTATATTGTAAAGCATGCATAAAGGCATTCATCAATGCAATTGATGAGAGAGCGTGGCGTTCAATCCTCACAGGCTGGGATCATCTTACTATTGCTGATAAAACAACTCTTAAGCCCAAAGAATCATTGTCAAAAGATAAGGTGAAACTTGCTAATTACAATTAGAAAGTACTTAATACCATATTTAGTGTCATAGACTTGAATTAGTTTAAGTTGACCTCCATGTGTGAATCTGTTAAAGAAACGTGGAATATTCTCCAAACCGCACACGAAGGAACTATTGTTCTTAAGGTTTCTAAACTACCTTAAATTCCTGTTATCATCTCTAATTAACATACCATTAAATTCACAAAAATCGGAATGCACAAAATATAACAATTGTGGATTTCTATCAATACTATGAAAATGTTTCATTACCGTTTTAGATTTAATGCAAATTTTCACATTTTTAAACTGATTAACATCACAAGAAATTAATACACATTTAATCATTCATTTCATACTGTTGATTCCAATATGTGCTAATCTACCATGCCAAAGAGAAACAGAATCAAGTATATAAGTAGAACCAACATTCTTATTATTAAAATAAATAATATATTCTGATCACGTTTTTCTTATTTTATAATTAAATGATAGTCCTTAATTATACCCTTTATAAATAACTGCCACTTTTTAGAAAGGTTATAACCAAGAGGTGCAACTAACACTTTAAGAAAAGCGTATTTTTTGTATGCATTTCAAGTCTTCATTATGGATTTCCAATAGTTTTTACATGTTACATTGTAAAGCACAAGTAGACTACAGTATAAAGCTTGCACATGTTACAATAAATTTATTCTAACTCTTAATCCTAACTGTGTTCCCAAACAAACTCTAAAATGTTTTTAACAGTTTTGATACTTTAGAGCAACTTATAGAGTGTTTTGAAAGCGAGTTAGAATTAAAAGTACTGTAACATGTAGGAGCTTTATATTGTTCGAGTTGGAATTGAGTTTGCCAAGCATCCTATTAAATTAAGGTATAAATAAGGGAATTTATGAAAATAATAAACCTTGTATTAATGCAAAATGGAACCCACTATCAACGGCTGAGACGACCTTAATTTTTAGTGAAAGGTTAGTGATGGACCATCGACCGTGTCCTTTCTCTTTTATTGGTTACCTGTGTATATTTAATTCAATTCGATAAGGGCTTGTTTGGTACACCTTATTAGAGCTTAGTATTATATTATTTTAAAATAATATGACGTTTGGTTTTAACAATGTATTGTATAAAATAACACAAGATGCTAATTTAAAACAATACATCTTGTATGACAATTTACTCAAGATGCATATTATTCTCAAATGTCTTCTCGACTCTTCCATAGTCTCTCTCTCAATAGTGAAGTCTCTCTCTTGAGGTCTCCGCCTCTCCTTACTCCTGTCGCTTTCTCACCGCCTCCCTTTCCTACCGTTCTCTATTTCTCTCTGTCCTGGTGTAGCTTTGTCTCTGACCACCATCTATCAAGCTCATACAATTGACCCCTTCCATAGATACTTGTAGACGTTGGATCTACAATCAAATACAAAATATATTAATTTAGTTTAATATGTTGCTTTTAAAGGATCCAGGACCTCAAATCGCTGTTATTTAAATCTGTTAGCTTCAAAGAAAATTTGTTAAACTAATTGCAGAAAGAAATTTAAAGAGCAATTCAACTAAGATGAAATAAAACTGAAAAGATAAAAGATCCCACACGTGGAGATTTATAGTGGTTTACTCTATAAAGAGAGCTACATCCATTCTTCTTCACTATGTATAAATTCAAAAGGTACAGATTACAAGAATAAGGAGAAATTTTGACAGGGTTTATGTATGTCATTTTTTCTATATGTACAATTAAAGATGACGTTCCCTTATATAGAGGGTAAGGACGAGTCGTGACTTCCAACTAACAGAGTGGAGATGATAATGTTGGAAATAACCGTAATAGTAGGACATGAGTTGATCTACAATAGGCTGCAAGAATCGTGTTCTCCTCACGTCTCAGTTCATGACTGGACATGCTCATAACTGTCAGTTCATGCAAATTGATCCCATTGAAAGAACACTTGGGAAACAAACCTCGAAACAAACCTGCAATGATAGAATGTTACCTGAATAAACCATAACGATTTATATTCGATCGAACCAATCGAACCCATCGAAGACTTAACTCGTTTATATGTAAACGGTATTTCATATGTTGAATAGCTTTGAACCATTCAGTTGTGTTTGACTCACTCTAATCGCAACCTTTACCCCTTATTTTAGGCGTTCAATACACAATTTGGGCCTGACCAAATTATACCCTAATAGTTAGCCTCCTACTCCATAGTCAATTTAATCGACTACAAGAATGAACAAATCTCAAGCTTTAGTTTGATGACACGTCATTCTGATTAAAACTTTGTGTTCACACTAGAATCATTGCCCTTCCTCGGGAAATTGTGATACTCAACTACTCACGTGTCACAATGTGATTGGAAGGTTCCAAAATATCTCTATAGCTGATGTATGCATTGACTCGAAAAGACATCGTCTCAGTTTAAGCGAAAATTCGAAAAGAAGCGAAATATTACCCATCAGATTAACTTTTCATAAACCAATCTTAGCCATTGATCAAACTCCTTTGGATAGTATATAAGTCTATTTTCTCTCTCTTTTTCCATTTCACTTAATCTTCTTTAAACCCAAGGTGATTTTCCTCCATTTTCTCAAACTTTTTAGTGACTTTTAGGCAAGATTCCTCTCTTTTTCTATTGATTTTCTTGCAATTTTCTTTCCATAAATCTATTTCTTTTTTGATTTCAAACATTTTGGTGTCATTTCCAACACATTTTCTAAAAAAATCCACAATTTCTTGTCTGTTTGGCTCTCGTGGGTTTAGAAACTTTAAGAACTTCTCGAGATTCTTCAGATCTCAAAAACTTTGGCCCTTAGATCTTTGAAACCCTAGATTTCCTTTTAAGAATAAGTTTTTATGAAAATGTTGAAGGCCATCGATGTTGGTTCAAGTTTGACTGGGGGTGAGGATCCATGGTCTAGTAGCGACGATAGGGAATCGATGAATGGATTAGGGAATAATCTAGAATTGAATGGAACTCTAGAATCGACAGTGCTGAGACCAGCAAGGAGGCAGAGGACCTAGCAAAAAAAAAAAGAAACAGGACTGCAGGTCCTTTGAATCGAATTGAGCAAATCGAATCGCTTGAAAAGAGAAAATACATCTTTCCAACAAAAGGAGTTTCCTTCTTTTCAAAAAATCTAAAATCGATTCTAATCGAGGGAGACTTGTCAACAATACAAGGTAGGGTATCTCTCCTTCTGTCAACATTTGACTTCCATATCTAGACGATCTATGATAGTGGGACACGCGTAATTGTAATAGTAGGAAACACATCGATCTACGATAGGCCGTAAGAATCGTGCTCTCCTCACGTCCCAGTTCGTGAGTGGACATGCTCATAACTATTAGTTCATGAGAATAGATCCCATCAAATGAACACTTAGGAAACAAACTTGCAATGATAGAACATTATCTGAATACACCATAATGATTTTATATTTGATCGAACCAATCGAACCCATCAAAGACTTAACTTGTTTATACGTAAATGGTATTTCACACGTCGAATAGCTTTAAACCATTCAGTTGTGTTTAACGCGCTCAAATTGCACCCTTGCCCCTCATTTTGGGCCTTTAATAGATAAGGCCCAAATTGTACCCCAACAATTCTTTCAATAGGGAAGTCTCTCTCTCTTGAAGTCTCCGCCTCTCCTTGCTCTTATTGCTCCCTCACTACCTCCCTCTCCCGTCGTTTTTAATTTTTCTCTGTCTCGACGTAGCTTTCTCTTTAACTACTGTCCAGCAAACTCATCCTATCAAGGTAATTCTAAGATTTCTTCTTCTTCTTTTTTTAACTAAATGTGATACTACGATCTGGTTGATTTTTTTAATTGTTTGTTTTGTGAAACTTCGGTCTAGTTGTTTTGTGATTTGAGAATTTGGTATGTTGATTTATATGATGCATATAAGTTGTTTGTTAGAATGTCAAACATCAAATAGGTTCTTAAAAGCATGGGGAAGTTAACAAATTGACACAATTTAGAGAGAACCTATAAAGGAAGAGCATCCATGTCAGCTCTAAGAGCGAACACTGGTTTAGAACCAGAACCAATGAAGGCCACAACTTCAGTTTTGGCAATAGGCCATTTATACTCTATTCCCAGCGAGTCAAGCTCATTTGTCGAGTCCATCAACTCGCGACTCAGTTGTGACTTGGGCTCTGAGGACCCATTATAATAAGCCTTCAATTGGTACAAGAATGGGAACAACATTATCAACCAAAGTATGAGACTCATGAGTTTAAGAGAGGGGAAAAAAATCTTCGCAAGCTTCAAGAGAAATCTATTGAGTGTTTGTAAGAAGTTGTACTTTAGATTGATTTTGAAAAGCCCATGTGGGAGTCTTCAAAGTCTATCATGAAACACACCACTATCTATCTAACTTCTGAATTAGGACACATGCTAAAGAAAGTTTGTAATATTTTTATTCCTTTTTTTTAGTGGATATTCCCTCAACTGCCCATTATTAATTAGTGATTGATAATTGCATGCGCATGTAAAATATGTGTATATGTGTGCATGTTGGATGGGACAAAATTTTGTTTCTAGCTTGATTGTTAGAGTTTAAGTGACAATGGAGATGACATATCAAGAATGGTACCACTTGTTCTATTAGGGAAAATGTCATGTCACGAATTCTTACACAAAAGGAATTATAATTTACTGCCCCTTCTGATTTTGGAATGGGATTATGCCGTCTAAAATTGAAACTCTGCAAAGTGCTATACAAATGCACATTTTGCAAGTCCTAAAGTCTACCAGAACTTACCATACAATTTATTAGGTGTCATATACAATTTATCAGGTGTCATTAGTTGATCAAACTAATTTATGAAGTTAATCAAATTGTTCAAGAGGAGGAAGAAGAGGAAGAAGAGGAGGATAAGGAAGAAGAGATTATTGGCATCATAGACTCTTTAAATGCGTGGGCTGAATGGAGAAATACTTTAGCTATGCAAATGTCTAATGAATGGAAGCACCATAGGGCATTAGTTTTTTGTTTTGTCTGCCTATCCAAGTCTTTAACCTAGATTAAGTTTTTTTTTTTGGTTATGGTTTTTGTTTTGTTAATGCTAAATTACCGATGTAATCAATGTGAATGTAAAGAGACTGACTAGAAATATGTGAAAATAACTATTTTTTATGGTGTATATGTTGTTTTTTAGTTGCATTGTGCATATTATAGTCTGTTCTAAATTTGTTTCCCAACCAAATCTCTGACTCATATCTTTGCCTTATACTTTTTTATGTTCAAATCACTAGTAGTTTTTTAAATGAGAATTAATTACTATATATTGAACTATCTAGTAGATTCTCAAGGATGTAAAAGGCTGGAGGAATAAGAGTTTTTCAATTTTATGAAAGTTTGGCTAATATCTTTGGAAAAAGATAGAGCAATTAGTCAAGGAGTGGATACACCAGTAGATATGGTTGATCAATGAATCAAGAAGCTTATGCATATGATGCCATAGAAGATAATGATACAAGGTCAGTGAATCAACATCGCCTAGATTCTCTAATCAAAGGAAAAAATCACGCTTAGATGACAAAATGTTGAAAATTGCATCCTCATTCAAGAAAATCTTTGAGCAATCATTTGAGCAAATGAGACTAATTAGTGAGCGACTTGCTCAAGGAAATGGAGATGGAAAGGACATTGCTTTGGAGTTGAAGAACATGGGACTCTCGGATGAGGATCCACTCGATGTCTTGACATACATTTTAGAAAAACCACAATATGTGATGATGTTTATGTCGATTGATGCATCATTGAGTTGGACATTTGCAAGGAGAATCATGAAGGAGGTATGACATTCATGATAGAGTGGTTTAGTTTTGTAAAACTAACCTGCTTTTGAGAACATTTAGGTGGTTAATGACTTAAACATTTGATATGCTACAATATTTTGTTTTTACACCTTCTTAGGAATTTGTACTATTTAGTATTTGATTTGTGTTTGAGACTTATTTTCAATTATAGTATTTCTATTTTAATTTTTGTTTTGTCTAAATCAATGCAAAAGTATTTTCTTTTAATTGATAGAGTACCATCATATATTGATATTTTCTATTTCTGGTTTTTATATTGATAATAGTTATCTTAAAAATTAAAAAAAGAGAGGAGAGAATGAGAAGAGAGAAAGTGTAGAGAGAGAATAAGGAGAGATCAACCCCTACGCCAATCCCAAATCTCCACCTGAGCCCGGTCTTAAATCTTGGCCCCGACCTTGACCCTTACACTGGTCCCAACCCCGATCTTGACTTCTGTCTCGAATCTCGACCCCGATCTTGTTCTCGAATTTTGACCCTAATCCTGAACCTAAAATTCGATTTTAAAACTATGACCTAAATTTACTATATTTAAAGTTTAAATGCTAATACAATACAATATGGTAATAAACAAACATTGTATAGTATAAGACAACATGTTAATACGGTGCAAAACAAAACAATGATTGTATAACATTAATATAATATAATACAATATAATGTAATATAATACAATACAATATAATACGATATGCTAAATATACCTTAAAGGACCAATCTCGTTGTCGGAACACTGTGACTTGTGAGGGAGTAGATGGTTACAAAAACAAGGGATAAAAATGGTTTTGAGTTGAAAAAAGCCAAAAATGTTTAAAAATTTTTACCTTTAAAATGTGCAAAAAATATTTTTAGGATTTTTAGTGAAACAATGAAAACTATTAGCTGTTAGCTGTAATATAATAAAAAAAAAAATATTATTGTAATGTAAAACTCGTAAGTTTACTGTTGAAGAGTTTGAGTTTGAGTTTTTATTTGAAAAAAAACCACACCGGTCAACATGTTGAGTGATGGTGGGCTCCACATTCACAAGATTTCTTTTTCGCTCAGCATAACACGTGGGCCCAAAACAAACACACCATAAAGTTTGAAGGATTTAGGACAACAAACACAGTAGGAAAGCAACATGGTACCCACTATCGACGGCTGAGATAAACTCAGTTATTATTGAACGACTACCGATGTTGACCGTTCCCTTTTTTTTCATTGGTTCACGTCATATACGATCTTTCCAAAAAAAAACAAAAAGCTTTAGCTTATTGTTTTCAAAATTTTTAAAATAATTTAATATATTTTTTGATGTAAAATTTTAAAAATATTTTTAACATAATTTTTAAAAAAATTTATTTTCATCAATATTAAAAATAATACGAAACGGCCTCTTATGTTAGGCAAGGGACACCCACCATTGACGGCTGAGATAAACTCAAATTTTATTGAACGACTACGGATGGACCATTGACTATTCCCTTTCTTTTCATTGGTTCCCTCCATAAATAATCCTTCCAAAAAAAAAAAACATAAACCTTTATGTTAGGCAATGGGCACCCGCTATCGACGGCCGAGACAAAGTCAATTTTTATTGAAAGACTTCCGATGGGCCGTTGACGGTGAAGGTGTTAAAAATTTTGCTGATTATTAGAAAGATTTTAGGATTTGTACTTGGTATATTTCATGGTGAATCGATCGATCGATCAAAAAGCGAGAAAGAATTGTTGCTGTTGCTGGCTAGTTTAGAAGAGATTGGTGGATTTGTAGATAAACTAGCAAGCATGGCTTTTGCGGCTTCTTCTGATTCTGTTTCATCATCTAATATTATTAATCATGAATTTGATGTTTATGTAAGCTTCAGAGGTGAGGACACTCGTTGGAGCTTTGTCAGTCATCTTTATGGGGCTCTACGCCGAAAGAAAATTCTGGTCTTCCTTGACGAGTCACTTGGGAGGGGAGCTGAAATATCTCCTTCGCTTTTGAGGGCAATTGAGAAATCAAGAATTTCATTGGTTGTTCTGTCAGAAAATTATGCTTCTTCGAGGTGGTGCTTGGATGAACTTGTGTACATACTCAACTGCAGCAAAAATTTTGGTCAAATTGTTATACCCATATTTTACCACATAGAACCATCCTATGTACGGAGGCAAAAAGGGCCATATGCAGACGCATTTGCGGCTCTAGAACAACGCTTTGATGATAACATGGTCCAGCGGTGGAGGGAAGCTTTGAGAACAGTAGCCGATCTATCTGGTTGGGCTTCAAGCGTCAGCAGGTAAGCTTACTTCTTTTAACTTTATTATTAATAATAATATTATTTTGCATCATTTGATTGTTCTTCCTTTAACAATATTTTGTGTAGCCCCGAGGCCGAATTAATTGTGTCAATTGTCGAAGACATTTTGAGGAAGTTGAATTCTTTAGTGTCAACACAGGACTACACACACCTAGTTGGAATTGAAAAACAAATTGAGAAAATTGGATCTTTGTTGTGCCTTGAATCACGAGATGTCCGCATTGTTGGCATTTGGGGCATGCTTGGTATCGGTAAGACGGAGCTTGCTAGGGTTGTATTCACGCAGCTCATTCATCAATTTGAAGGTGGCTGCTTTCTTGAAAACGTCAATGAGTCAGTCACGAAACAAGGATCAACTCACCTAAAACAAGAGCTTTTTGCTGGGCTATTGGAGGAAGCGAAAGTTGATCTATTAAGACAAGGGTTTGTAATCGAAAGACTTCGTCGCACAAAAGTCCTTGTTGTTCTTGATGATGTGAGTGATTATGAGATATTATATGATTTGGTTGGAGATCATGTCACTTCTCTTGGAGCTGGGAGTAGAATAATTGTCACAACGAGAGATATTCAAGTACTTAAGCTTTGCAAAGTTGATGCGATATATCAGGTGATGGGATTAGCTCATAAGGAAGCTCTACTACTTTTTTCTTCATGTGCTTTTCGGGGTAATTCAATCCCTGAAGATTATGTAAAGCTATCAGAGAGAGTAATAAGTTTTGCTAAAGGGAATCCATTGTTTCTTAAACAGTTAGGTAATTACCTTTATCTGCAGAGATTGACTGAAATACGGGACAATGATGAATTGACTGATTCAAAAAGATTAGAAGCCCAATATGCAGGGAAGAGTCACGAATTGATTGAATCAAAACTATTACTGGATTGGTTTTTCACAAACTTAAGTGTTGAGGAGCAACAAATGTTTCTTTACGTTGCCTGCTTTTACAAAGGAGAGGACGTAAATTTCGTAGAGAAAATACTAGACGACTGCGGTGTCTCGGCAAACAAGGGATCAATAAAGATTCTGATTGAAACCTCATTGATAGCTATCAGAAATGGAAAAATATATATGGATGATATCATACAAAGCATGGGTCTCGAAATTATTCGTAAAGCATGCATCAAAGAGATTGGAAGTCTCAATGGATTGTGGAATGCAGAGGATGCCAATCGCATAATGGAAACTGAAACAGTAAGGGCCAATGCATCAATTGTTATTTATTTATTTATTTAAGAATTTAAAAAGCAGGTAGCTGTGTACAAATCTCTCGGGCCATGCATATACATATATATTTTCTTTTCACGTCGTACATAAGTTTTACAATCACTGAATATTTGCTTTATCATGTTCAGATAGACCCTTTCTTGAGTTCAAAGATAAGAAATGCTTATAATTTTTTTCAATTTGTGAATTTGCAGCGTCTAAAAATGGCTTCCTCTACTTATGCAACTCCAACTGCGTATGATGTCTTTCTCAATTTTGAAGGTGTGGAGACCCGTAACAGGTTTATTAGCTATCTTTATGTCGCTTTATGTCAAAAGAAAATAAAGACATATGTAGATTTTACGCTTGATAGAGGACATGGAATTTCACCTACAACTTTGACAGCAATTCAGCAATCAAAGCTTGCAGTTGTCATTTTCTCAGAAAGCTATGCTTCTTCCTCATGGTGCTTAGATGAACTTGTCCATGTATTCCAATGCCAAAGGGGAAAGGAACAACTCATTGTACCTGTGTTTTATGATATTGATCCCTTGCTTGTGCAACAACAAGAAGGAAGTTATTCAATGACTGTTTTTGCATTAGAAGAACGTTTCAAGGACAGGATTGACAAAGTGCATCAATGGAGGAGCGCATTGACAAGAGCAGCCAATCTACCTGGGTTTAATTCACGAGTCATCGGGTAATTATGAGCCTCTATCACTTCCTTTTAATTCTGGGTGAACAAGTATATGATCAGTACATCTATGTGTGAAAACAAATTGAGCTAACTAGAGGGTCTAGGTGATTATTGTTGGAAATTTTGCGTAAAAATCGTTGACTCAAGCTGCCCTATACAATAATCATGGTAGGATCAATGTATCTATTTGGCTATAAAACTCAGGATGAACAAGCATATCCAAAAATAATCTTGAGCATCAACCAAGTGATTTTTCTTGGTATTCTCCTTCCAATGACTTGTGTGTGTGTGTGTGCAGACATCGTGGAATTCTCAGTCTTTGAATCCTCAGTAACGTCCATTTATAGCAACTCCTTCCAACCACAATTGCTCTAGAATTTCCAAGTGCCGACGGGAGTGCACAAAATTCTCTAAGGTCTACAAAATTAGTCTAAAGAAAATACGATGCACCTAAAATCCTTACATAGATGCACCAGGAGCAATTTCAGTTTGACTCAGACTGTAGGGGAGTTTTTTCTCTTTGCTTTTCCTGTGTGGCACCTACTGTTGAAGACATCATAAAATAATTTCTTTAATTAAATAATCTCAATCTAGTAATAATCTCATTAAATATTTTATGATAGCATTTTTTTCCCAATAGAATTATAATCAAATAAATTATTCCATTAGGAATCTAAATTAATGATTATACTCTCCATGATTGATTAGTCAAGTCTAAAACCCAATTCAAATAGTGATCTCATACTTGTATAAATTTTCCCATTTTTGAAACCATAATCAATTATTTATTAAACTGATTATAATCAATTAGTTCATAAGGATTTTCTAAAATTAATAATTATTTCACTTCTTGAATAATAAAATAATTATTGTTGAAAAAACCCTTGTGTTATGCGTCTTTTGTCTCAGGAGGGACTGTATTGTGCTAAATTTTGTTATATTGTTAGACCAAAAATCATTCCTTTTTTTTTTTTTGGGAATTTGTGAGCTAGAAAGAGGACCCCATTGTCATATATAATTCAAGCTTAAACAATAACAGATAAATAAATCCATCGAAATTAGTCTTTTCAATGAAGTTATTTAACTTTGTTACAATTTTACTAAAAGTCCGTAAGCTGTGCTCTTAAATTATATGTTGAATTATGAAATCATAAAATTGCTTTTGTCTATGGTAAATCATTGTGTATGTATACAATTTACAAAGAATATATTGTAGAAACCTAGCTATCAATATAAGGCTCTTATTTGGCCATACAATGAGTACGGCCTATATTTTTGAGTGTCATCCCTTACTATATTCCTTTTGTGACATCCCCATAGGATACTCATGCTTCACTTAAGGTCAAGTTGCGTGTTACCTTTCTATTATTTTGATATTAAAGATTTTTTGATATTTCATCTTATAGAACGCTATTTATAAAAACCTTATAAATTGAAAATCATAGTGATTACCTTATCCAAATGACCTAAATCTCTGATAATGTTATCTAAGTGGCAAATAACGCTTTAAAAGGATATTATTAACTTTTAATGAAAGAGAACAATGTCATCATTAATGGCCTATGCCTCATGCTGAGGTGGTTGATTACATCACTCAGAGTCTCAGTCTGACATATCAGAAGACAAAGCCCATAAATATGAAGTCACTTATTTATTTTTAATTGATTGCGAAGTTTAATTTAGTTACCTTGAAATGATATGTTCCTGCATACATCTCCTTATAGGCATAATTTATGATTCAATATTCAGTCTTGGTATCTTTTTTAGCTTGTTAAACTTTTATAATCAAGCCAATGATAATTACTTGGACTAATAATTTATTAATTACATAAAATATTCTATTAATAGATACAATAGAAATTACCTTAAATGCATCATATGTATCTTGCTTTAAGGCACTAATATGAATAATGATTTTATTACAAACCCATTGAGTGGAATTCACCTCTACAATACATGCTTACACGGGGGGGACCTAAAGCATAGAAACCCACTAGTCATTTTATAGTTGTTTCATGTGGGACCTTTTGGTATCTAACATCACACTATGCTTCGCAACTGCCGTCCACGGCAGTCCATCTTCCTAGCTTGGTGACTTCGCGGATCCCGCCTTCTTTCGGGTAATAGCCCTTCCTAGGTCGCCTTGGCTGTAGCTACGATCACAAAACCGTGGCCCATACTACGTCCGATCCTATACTCAACATGGTAGTTTGTTGCAAGAGAAATTCTAGGGTCACTCTCTTTGATACTCTCTTTGTCACTCACTATCTTCTCCTTTTGCCACATGTCATGGCACTTTCCAATAAAAATGGAGCATAACTACAAACTACAAACTATAATTTTTTCTTTTATTACAATTGTACCCCTCTCTAATAATATATTTACCTTTTTTTCACAACAATGTATTTAGCTTGTTATTCTTTAAAAAAATGATGATATTCCTGGCTTTCTTTTTAGCTTATTATATTGTTAGGTTGTTTTTTGTTGTAGACAATTTAAGAGTGTTAGCTTTTTTTTATCAATTTGTTTTTCAATGTATAAATGACTTCTCGTAATCAAACTACTTTCCAATATTTTTCAAGGTGATTACACACACACACACCCACACCCACACCCACACCAGAAAATACGATTGGCTTAGTTATTTATCAGTATGTATGACATAATATTATACGTTTGACAAGTGTGTGACATTATATATATTTACCCCAAAAAAAGGGTGTGTGTGTTAAAAATAATTGTTATATCTACAACGTTATATGCATATATATTTTCTATTTTATTTTTATTTTTATTTTTTAAAAAAACTTCTTTCCTACTTTAAAAGTGATCTTGTAATGAATTTTAAAAACAAATATCTTTTTACTAATAGAAGTTTTAGAATGACAAAGTTGTAAAGTGCAAGATCATGGTTTGTAGTTATGGCCCATTTTTATTAAAAAGTGATGACAAGTGGCAACAAGAGAAGATAGCGAGTGATAAAGAGTGTCCCTAGCATTCCTCTTGTAGCAATCCACCATGCTTGGGGTCCAACTCTTTGGTGATCCATATTATCAACATGACCGACGGTAGCCTTTTCTTCTTTGGCGGCTACACTCGACTATCAGTATTCGACACTTTGATGGGCTTCATCAATGCATCTTAATCCAACCTATAATGTAACTGCTTTGACTTGAACCTGAGATATGGTGGACTAGCTCTAATACCAATTTTTATAAACCCATTGAATAGAACTCATTCTTGCAAAACCGGCTTGTAAGGGGAGAGAATCCAAGGGCTTATAAACCAGCTAGTTATCTTATAATTGTTCCATGTAGGACTTTTGGTAGCTAACAGATTTTTGAATTGTTAATTTACCAATTCTCTCAATAGCTTAATTACCTACTAGGAAGTAGGCCGACAATAGTTTTATATTCTCACTTCCCGCACGTGTGTAGGCTGGGCAAAGAGCAAATGTGTAGGTAAATATTAATTGAAGCCCAATACAAGAAGCAACCTGAAAATATTAAATGCTGAACAGGATATGTCAATCTAAAGGTGATAAATAGTGCAATTGCAAGTTTGAACTCAGGGCCTCCTGCTATATTACCATATTAGCTTACTGATACATCCCAAAAGCTTAAGCTGGCATGAATGGTAGATGTCTAAGAAGATTTTCTTTTGCCATTATTTGTGGTTTTCTACTAACTATTTACATCCTCCATCTATGTAGGTCTTCTAAGTCTGAATTAGTCGAGGCCATCGTCACTGGTATTTTGGAGAAACTGAAAAGTATAGACTCGAAGGATCTAGTTGGAATCGATAAACACTTGGAGAAAATTGAATCATCATTGTGCATTGGCTCTCCAAACATTCTTGTTGTAGGCATTTGCGGTATGAGTGGTATGGGCAAAACAACTCTAGCAAGTTTTCTGTTCAGTCAATTGTGTTCTCAATTTGAAGCTTCTTCCTTTCTTTCTAATATAAGTGAAGAGTCCAAAACACATGGACTAATCAAGTTACAAAATAAGCTTCTTGCTGATTTATTTGAGGAAGAAACCCTAGATTACACTGGCACCAATTCTTCAAGCTTTGCTATTTACAAAGAGAGGCTACATCGTAAAAGGGTCCTTCTTGTTCTCGATGACATTAACAATTCAAACCAATTCAAAGTGTTAGCAAGAGATCATGACCTGTTTGACCTAGGAAGCAGGATCATTGTAACAACTAGAGATGTGCAAGTGCTAAAGAATATTAAAGCCAATGAAGAATATTGTATTGGAGAACTAAACTACGATGAAGCCTTCCATCTATTTCAATTGAATGCTATTGGAAGAAACTCACGCATCAGAGACTCGAAGCAGCTAGAAAGAGTTGTAAATTGTGCCAAAGGCATTCCATTGGCTCTTAAAGTGTTGGGCTCCCACCTTCTTGATAAAAATGAAGCAGAATGGGAAAATGTAGCGACTAAGTTGGAAAAGGTTCCTAACATGTTAATTCCAAATTTGTTAAAAATATGTTATGAGGGATTAGATAATGGAGAGAAGGAGATCTTTCTTGATATATCATGTTTCCTTAAAGGAGAGGATAAATATTTAATAGAAAGAGTACAAGAAGTCTATGATTCCAATACACCTATGAAAATAAATGATCTTATTGCCAAGTCTCTCGTAACTATCGAACATCATGACAAGCTATCAATGCATAATTTAGTGCAAGAAATGGGATGGGAAATTGGTCGTCAACGATCTATCAGAAAGCTGGGAAATCGTAGCAGGTTATGGAATGCTGGAGATGTCTATCATGTCTTGAAGAATAATGAAGTAAGTCCTAAAAGCATTTGTTTTGTTTTTTTGTTTTTGGCAATTGGTGTCTACTTGGTGCTCATTTAGCTTTCTGTTTTTTGTTGTCAGGGATCATCAACGGTCAAAGGAATATTCCTAGATATATCTCAAATTGGAGAGCTAGATTTGAGTCCTATTGTATTCTCAGAAATGTACAACATGAGATTTCTTAAAATTTACAACTCTCATGGCAATATGCAGAAGTGCAATGTGTGTCTCCCTCATGGTCTTCTATCTCTTCCTAATGCACTTAGATATCTTCATTGGGATGATTACCCGTTAAAACATTTGCCATTGAACTTTTCTTGTGATAACCTTGTTGAACTAATCATGTGCAATAGCCAAGTTGAGGAACTTTGGAGCGGATTACAGGTAAGCTTTGCTTCAATCACATTTGATGTAGTATTAAAAAGAGAAAAAAAAAAAAAGGAAAGAAAAGGGATTGCGTGCTAAAATTCTACTTTTATTTGGTACAGCTTCTTCCAAACTTAAGAAAGATTGACTTTAGTTACTCCAAGCACCTTACTCGAATTCCAGATCTATCAGAGGCTCCAAATCTTGAGATGATAAATTTCCAATGTTGTATAAGTTTGGTTCGGGGTCCTTCACCTATTCTACATCTTAACAAGCTCAGAAATCTCAAACTTGAAGGCTGCTCATCTATTGATAAGTTTCCAGAGATATCAACAAATGTAAGACACGTAGATTTGAGTGGAACGGCAATAAACCGAGTCATGATCTCCTTATCAGTTAATTATTCCTTTCATCTGGAAACACTAAATCTGAAACATTGCAAAGGGCTTATGGATCTTCAAACTTCTATTTGTGAGTTGACACATCTTAAGTATCTTAATCTCTCTGGTTGCTCTAGACTGAAGACCTTCCCAGAGATCATAAAGCCTATGGAAAGTCTAAAAATTCTGAATTTAGAGAGCACAGCAATCAGAGAGTTACCTTCATCAATAGCACATCTAGTTGGACTTGAAACATTAAGCCTGGAATTGTGTGAAAATCTTAAAAGCATCCCAAGCAGCATCTTTAATCTAAGCTCTTTAAAACAACTTAGCTTGCGTCGCTGTTTGACACTTCAATCTTTACCAGAGCTTCCGTTGTCACTAAAAAATTTGGATGTAGAAGGTTGTTTGTCACTGAAAACAGTGTCAAGCTTAAGAGTCGCAATAGCCGCAAGACAAGGTTCGGATAACTTGCAACATTGTGGTGGGAAATTTGACTTTATTAATTGTCAAAATTTGGATCAAAATTCTCTCAGCAATATGATGACGGATGCATGGTTTAGGATGTTGCATATGGCCATTTTTTCATCAATAGATAAAAAGGTATGTGTTTCTTCTCTCTTTGTCTAAATGATCTTAAATTCCCCGATATCTAGAAATATTTATTTCTTTATTTCTACATTGTATTCTGAGTATTTATCTTTTAAATTTTTTAAAAAATTAAGTAAGGAGCTTGACTAAGGATGAGGTTTCTAGTTTCGAGTGGGTGTCAATTTGGTGGGATGTATTAGTACCTCAATATTTATTGAAAAAGAAAAGCTGGTATAATGCACTCCTTTTTTTTTTTCCCTTGGTTTTTTCTTGCTGGATTTAACATTCAATGTTTTCAATGAGGTAGTTGTAGGTTTCTCTCTAGTTAGAAGGTTAGATCCCATCGGGTGGGGTTCTTTTTCTTCACTTTTTTTGGTGTAATTTTCTTTTCATTAATAATATTTGCGTAGAGGTTTAGTGTGGGATAAGTCTTTTAATAGGTGTAACATAGTTGAGATGCTCTAGCTAATTGCTTGCTGTTGCTGTCATTATTCAGCAAATAGTAATTGTTATTTATGTTTGAGTTATAGTATTAATTATGAGTTGTGTATAAATTGAACAGGGACGGTATATGCGATTGCATGAGATCTGGTTTCCGGGAAAGGAAATTTCGAAATGGTTTGTCTATCGCTTTGAGGGGTCTTCAGGATTTCTCCGACTTCCTCCCAATTGGTGTAATTCCAAATTCTTGGGTTTCATTATCTGTGCTGTTGTTGATTTCAAGCAGTGTCAAATTGACGAGAATTTTCTGTTTCACTTTCATTTCCGTCTTCCGGTGGATTTGCTGCCTTCTACAGCTACAAATGATACTTCTACTTTTAGCTGGAAGAGAAGTAGCGAAATTGTTAATTCTGATCATGTCCTGTCGTTTTACTACTACAACAGGGATTGGTTCTCTGTTACTTGTGACAATGAAACCCGAGTGTCATTTCGCTTCTATTCTAACACTGAAGGTTGCAGAGTGAAAGGATTTGGGATCCGTCTTCTATACGCCCAAGAAGCACAGACGATGTTCAATTCAATTACACAAGATGCAGGCACATCAACGGTAGTGGAGAACGATGATAACATTTGCAATGAGCCTGAACCAATAGTCAATATTGGAATCCGTGAGGATGATGATTTACGAGAAGAAAGAGGAGAAAATGGAAACGAACCACATGATGGTGAAAATATGAAAATGGAACCAACCAATTGCGGCTGCTTGATGTTTCTACGTCAGATGATTGGAGGTAAAAAAAAAAATTTATAAAATTTTTAGACTAGTAGCCCATCGGTTGAGAATTGTCTTTGTAGTTAAAAAATTTTCAGCTTAAATTCATTGTAACAAATATGGCTAATGAACAGAAAATTTATGGTGGAGGAGGAAACATTTACATAGCAAGGGTGGGGAAAGGGACAAGGAGAGTGAGGAGGCAGAGTTAAAAAGGAGATTGGAGGAACAACGGAAGCAGATGGAGGATCAACAGGCCTACGTTGCGCAACTATCCCAGTTTCTTTCACAAGTTATACCTGGCGTTCCATTGCCATTACGTTCAACTTCTTCAGGTATTCAACCCTAAAATACCTTGGTTTATGACTTGCTATGTTTTGCTTTATAACCACTGTCCAACTAGTCTGTCTACGAGCCTAAGTTTCTGAGTAAGCTGTTTCGAATATCCTATTCTTGGAACCATTTAAGTAATTGGTGTGGCGCCCCACGGTCCCGGTGGGGCCGGACGCCTGTAACTTTAGTCATACTTTAATTTTACAATCTTCATTTTGTCATGTTCTCATTTATCCTCAATTAAGCAGCCGGGGGTGATCGTGAGATTTACTCCATTGGGTTACAAAGTGTTTTTCTTGTTATTTCATGTCACGAGATATATTTTCTCACCTGTTTTTATAATATATGTTTTTTTTAAGAAAGGGCCAAAGTTTTATTAAATCAGAAAAATGATTTTTTTAATGGTTAATCAATAATTCATTAATTCTAATCAATGATGTATTTTTTGTGGTTTGTCCTTAATAATTTATCAAAATATCAGTGATAAATCATTAGTAAATTAATGATAAACTAATTTTAAAAAGTTCAACTATTTTCTTAATTTTTCAAAAGTTTAGTTATTTATTTAAAAATGTTGTCAAAATAGATCATTTGACTAAATTCTCTCCCTCTTTTTTGGTTTGGCTTTATTTTTATAATTTCGTCAAATATACTTTCAACTTGATGGGTGTGTGCTACCTTGGATTTTTTTTTTCTTCATTATCATTTTGGTAAACATGTATTTTAGCAAAACATTACATCAGTCTCTTGTTGTTTAGAAAATATTAAAAAAATATTTTATGATTTCATAATAATCATTTTGGTACCTTAAACTTATGTTAACTTTGTGATACTTGAGCCCATTTGATGGTGCTTTCAAATTGTTTTTGTTTTGAAAGAAGAGAATTTTTAAGATATCAAAAGGATGCTTTTTTTATGTGTAGTTTGGTTCAAGTGTTTAGAACATTTTATATAGTTTTGAACCTATGGACCCATAAGAAACAAACCGTTTAAAATGATAATGAACGTTTAAAACAGGCTAAATTGTCAGTTTTAAAAACTAAATTCTCCTCAAATTTTAATTGTTTTGAACGATTTTTATAGTAAAAAACATTTCTATTATTGTTTTTCTTAATAAACTATCGTTTTTCAAACACTAATTTTTTGACGTGATGTTTTATCCTCGTTTTAAACATTTACATTCTAAACGTGGATTCAAAACTATCGTTTAAACTATATAAGTTCAAAACTACTAGTTTAAATCATGAACTTTAAAATCACTCCATTATAAATCCGAGAAGCAAATCAACCCATAATTTTATTTACTAAAAAGATACCCTTCTAATATTATAAAAAAGACATGGTGTATGATGTTTTTAAATAACAAGAGATGCCAAAATAATGTTTGTCCAAAAGTAGTTAGGAGATTTCTACAATAGATCTCAAAAAATCGAGCTGAAAATATCTGCATAAGAAACAACTTGTTTTGTATATTTTTTACTTTGATGTAATTTTAATATGATAAAAAAAGATTAATTGTATAACTATATCTCCTAACTTTCATTATTTTTCTATTTGTCTCTTTGTTTTTAAAAACTATAAAGATATCATTTGAATTTGAGAAATTTGTTTCAATTTTATTTCTTACAGACTTTTTTGACTTAAAGAATATAGAGATAAGATAAAAATATCATTGACTAAACCTAATTTATTTATGAAATATATGTTTCTTTTTGATAAAAATTTAAAAATATATACTTTAAATTTAAAAATCATAAAACTTAAGATCTTGTTTTGAAATTTGATGTTTTATTTTAAGATTTTTTTTATGTTTTTAATATATAAAAAAATATTTATCATAACCATTAAGGGTAGTTATGTTGTATTACTTAATTTTTTTTATTCATAGGATGAATTGAAATAATTTAAAATTTTATAGATATCTTCATAATTTTAAAAAATAGATAGGTCGAACTGAAAAATAGTTAAAAGATATAACTGGAAAACATATCAAGTCCTGACCCAAGTAATTAATATTATTATTATTTTTTTTTGGAATGATGCAATAGAATATAGTCAACATGTACCCAATCATACAAAACAAACAGAAGAACTAGTAGACAAAACTGCATCGAGTTGTAAAGTTTTATCATTATTATTTTTTAATAATATGATAAAGAGCACTTTGAACTCCCAACAACTTTCTATCCCACGTGTACCCCACGTGCCAACCCCCGAACCTACTTATTTTATTTCTATTCAAACCTAGAAAGGTTATTTAGGTATACTATGTCATTTTGTTTACATAATGCACCTGTATAATAAAATTATTAAATTTATTATTATCTTTTTTTAAAATAGTAATTTCACCCAAACTGGAGAAATACAAACACTAATTCAAATGCAAAAAACCCTAACATATGTAGCAACTCAACCTCAACAATGAACTAGAACCACCAATAGGTTCGATTTAAACATCCAAGGAAGTAAAATATGTATCAAGTTTCAACACAAAAAAAAAAAGGGAAGAGGCACACCATTTATCGAGCATACAAATAACTCTTTTAAACACACCTCTATAGGCCGCGGATAACTTCAATAAAACAAAAAGTAAAACAAAAAAGGACAACCCACATGACAACGAAAGAAAATCCAATGACGATCCTGAAACCGGCCACAGTTGAGAATGGAGGTCATGACACTTGACTGTTGGAAAACCAGTACACAATGAAATTTTAAAATTTTTAATGAAAGGTTTTTCTATAAAACAAGTTAAACATACTATGTAACATAATTAAAAAAAGATCTTTCATACCTTATCTAATATGAGAATCTTTGATAGAACCTTAGTTTTAATTCAAATAACTTAATAGAGAAGTTGCTTGATTAAAATAGTCATATATAGATAATCTCATATCAAATAACATATTCTTAAATAACTCAACATGTTTATTTTGAATTATCATAAATTAATTCAACTAATAAACTAACATGAATTATCACAATCCAATCAACTAAATTTAAACCAACTGTAGAATTAACATAAGTTACCAATTTATACGAAAAAATATGCTATATCATTATAGGAAATATTATGAGCTAGTAAAGGGCACTCGATGGATATATATAAATCAAGCTTCTATAATTATAAAATGTGTCCCCAAAATGTATATTTTATTATCAACCCTATAGCTATTCCACTAAAAATTTAAAGCTAGACTCTTGAACTATATATGTATTACAAAACTCTAATAAGTTAATCGTCCATGACATATAATAATATGTAATATCCGTATAAGATATTCATAATCGGCTTAAAGATAAATTTTGTTTTACCTTCTCGGTTATATTTATCTTTTGTTCTATTATTTTTCAATTGGAATACTTGCTATTCATAACCAATACAAATAGTATACAATTTGGTTACACATATGTATCCCAATGGTTGAATGCTCCAATTTCCAATTACATGATAATGCCTTTAAGAGAATATCATTAATTCTAGCATTCGTATCTTCTCACAATTCAAGATGTCACCCTTTGGTACATTAAAAGACACAAGTCAAGAATACAATCTCATTACTTCATTTCAGAATGAAGATGTAATACATATGATTGTCTAAAGTGAATTGATTTATTGAAATATAATTATTAACTAAATCAATTGACTTTAGTCCCGATTAATTATATCGTCACCAATGATGATATACTAATGTCTCTACCCGCGGAGTCTAACTCCGATGACTAAGACAAGCCTGTAATGATTGAAAAAATCTAGAAATGAATAAGTATAATTAATTAAGGATTTTTTTCATAACTACACCGTGAGGTTAATAGGAAAATATAATTCTAGAAGTTATAAGTTTAGCTTTCGGTAAGAATTACAAGAAACATTGATGAGAGAGCGTGAAAATCTTTGAAAATGATTGACTTTAGACAAGTTAAAATATTTTTTACAGTTCAAGCAAAATTTCTTCTTGATAGTTAAGCATTAGATTAACTATGTTTTATAGAATTCAACAATTTAAATCAAGGGTGAAAAATCTGAACACTTAACGTAGAGCTTCAACTTAAAAATTTACAATTTTATAATTTAGAGTGAATTCGGTAGTATACAATACGATTAAGCGTCACAAGGATATTTTTAGAAAACAATTTAAGATCATGAGACCTTTTATCTTATTAAATTTAAAGAGTTCAATATTAGTGAAATTAAGAAACTAATGTTACAAGCACTAAGAACTTAGTCTGTATTAATAAGGGTTGAGAAAATCTTGTAATTGAATAATGTAATTAACATATTTAAGTTAAGAATTTTCGTGGATATTATCGTGTGTGAATTTATGACTAAAAGATTTAAGGAATTAATATAAATATTTTAGAAATTCTATAGTAAATTTTAAAGTTTAATTTGTTAACTTTCGTGATTAAATAATTCAGTTGATAAATTTTATCGTGATTTAAATCGAAAGAAATTTCAATCCATAAATTAGAGAATTTTAATAATAAGAATTTTCAAGTACTGTAAGATATTAGCAGTATACTAATATACACTCTAATGCTCAACAAGTCCTTAATTTCCAAGGAGTTAAGTGAGTAGCAATTTCGGTAGAAAATGCTACACGAACTCGAAAATTTACACTGTCGCAAACTAGGCCACTACTGAGTTTAGATGCAGAAAAAGTTAAGTCTAGATTTTATTATTAAATCTAGAAATAATTTTAAAACTAAAAACGGTAAAAAATCGGTATGCGAATAAAACATATATCGGTGTTGGTTTACATTGTGATTAGTGTCAAACTGTATTTAAAAAATGGGAAAAGATCTATCGGAAATTAGATTTTCCTATTAGCTAAGTTAGTTATCTCCCAGCAATGTCAAATATATATGTTTGGTCGGAATGTTTTAAGGATAAGAACCAAAGAAGGAGAAAATTTTTCTCCTGTTTTCTTTCACTCTCCAAAACAAGTATCAACACAAAATATCTAAGAAAAATTTTCTCCTATTTTCTTTCCCCAAGAACTGGTTTTCTCCCTTAAGCAAGCCTCCAAAAATTTTATTTTCTTTTTACTACAAAAATCACCAACCAAAGTAAGGAGAAAAGAAGGACTAGAACAAGAAAAAAAAAAGTTGGAGTTTTTAGAGGGTATAATTCCAATCTTTGTTCTCTTTATTTACTTAGATAATACAAGAATGATTTTTATGTTCAAAGTTCTTTTTTAGTGTTGTAATCAAGACAAAAGGATGGAAGAACTAGTAGTTCTAGAGCAAACCATCAAGGAAGTGTCTTTAAGGATGAAATCCTTCATTTTCCTCTTTAAATATCTTAATTCCTTCAAAGTTTAAATTTTTATGAGTTAAGTTTATGATTTAGTAAGAAAATGGTTGCAATAATTTTTATTTATGTTGTTGGTGTGGCTTTATATGCATTTTGTTGTAATAAGTCAAGTTATATAAGTTTAGTTTAGGTTTGGTACATGTTGGATGTTGTGGAAAATTTTCCACAAACTTTGATTGCAAAAACGGAAGCTTTAGAGTCGGATTTTAAAACTTTTTCAAACATGGAATTCTTAGTTTTGATGTTTTAAACAAAACTCTGTGAGTGTAAAAACGCAGTTTTGACTCTAGAATGGGTTTTCAGGCAGTTTTGAAAAACTGCATGTGGCTGTTTAAACAGTTTTAGTTACTGCCCAAAACTGCTTTGGTGCAGGCAGCCACTGTTTTGGCTATTTTAACCCATGTTAGATCCGAATTTTATGTTTTATCGAACATGAAATTTTAGTTTCCGATGAGGCAAACAACTTTCATGAAGAAACTTTTTCCAAAATCTGCCTTTAAAATCTAGTTGTGGATAATCTTGCAAAACTATTCAAAAATTGTATTTATGGGCTAAAATAGGTTTTTAAAGTTTGGGCCATTTATGTAATGTTCAAGAAAATTTATTAATTTAAATCCCAAATTTATTTGGATTTAATTAATGAATTTTCCCCAATAAAACGTATTTTGTAAAATTACGATGAAATATAAATTATTTACGGATAATATTAATGTGTCATATGTCTAGAACTAGTGCTTCTAGAGCAAATCATTAAGGAAGCGTCTTCAAGGGTAAAATCCTTCACCTTCCTCTTTAAATCCCTTAGTTCATTCAAAGTTTAGAATTTTATGAGTTAAGTTTAGATTTAGTAAGAGAATCATTTGTAATAATTTTTATTTATGTTGGATGGTGTGACTTGATATGTATTTTGTTGTAATAAGTTAAGTTATGTAAGTTTAGTTTAGGTTTGGTGCATGTTGGCTGTTGTGGAAAATTTTTCACAAACTTTGATTGCGAAAATGGAAGCTTTAAAGTCGGATTTTAAAACTATTTCAAACACAAAATTCTTAGTTTTTGATGTTTTGAACAAAACTCTAAAGTAAGTGAAAACACAGTTTTGACTCTAGAATGGGTTTTCAGGCAGTTTTGAAAAATTGCATGTGGCTGTCTAAACAGTTTTAGTTGCTGCCCAAAACTGCTTTAGTGCAGGCAACCATTGTCTTGACTATTTCGGGCCATTTTAGGTCCGAATTTATATTTTGTCGAATATGAAATTTTAGTTTTTGATGAGACGGACAACTTTTATAAAGAAACTTTTTCCAAAATATGCCTTTAAAATATAGTTATAGACAATTTTGCAGAACTGTTCAACAACTATATTTATGGGCTAAAACAGTTTTTTAAAGTTTGGGCAATTTATGTAATGTTCAAGAAAATTTATTAATTTAAATCCTGAATTTATTTGGATATAATTATTGAATATTTTTTGATAAATCGTATTTTGTAAAATTACGATGAAATATAAATTATTTACAGATAATATTAATGTGTAATATGCCTATGAATTTTGTACAATTTGAAATATTTTTAATATACAAATTTTATAAGTTTAAATACTTAAAAATTTGTGAAAATATCCTTAATATAAAATTTATATCACATTAATGATAATATTGTGGTATAAATTAACAAAGGATAAATATGTCAATTAAAATAGAAAATCATGGCATAATCCAAAACAGTATGAAAATGGTCAAATACCAATCAGTTAAATTGGTAAAGGTTATGTGATAATAATCCATTGGTTGATGGAACACAATATAGAAAAACACATAAAGGTAAAAAGCAACACAATACAGTGTAATTGTACTAATAAAGCATAAACATATGTATATGGGATACTGTTTTGGGATTAGAAAATGTGAGTAAAAAGTAAGTTATTATATCCTAGACTATTTAAGAGTATATTTCCTCAATTTTTCACTAATGATATAAGAAAAATATAGTACAGTACAAAATTGCATTCTATAAAAAGTTAGTGGGACCTTTTTGGACACTCAAAAAGAATGACATTTAATCACATCACCCCTCTATGTTGCACTGGTTTTCACCACAAATAGGAGCCAAAATTTTACCACAAAAATGTTTAGATAATGACTAATTGTAACGAGTCACCAAAGTTGTAAAAAATAAAGTTTTACTCATCATTTCTTGCAACAAAGAACAAAACATAACTCCATTTCTACTCTCCCAAAATCGGTAGCCCTTGAGCCATTCCTCCAAAATTTTTCGCATAAATTTTCTCAAGGAAACATCTTTCAATCAAGCTTTAGGACAAGTTTAAGACTTTTAGTTCAAGAATTGTTCATTTTGGAAGGTAAATCCTAAACTTTCTTTATGTGTTTTTAGGGTTTTCTTTGGGTTTTGGAGGGAATTTTGATGGTGCCTTCTTGTTATGACTTGTGTCTAGGAAAGTAGACAAGATCAAGTTCTTGTGGAGGCTTTCAAGTTCACAAACCCTTTGGTAAAAGGTTTTTTTTTATTTATTTTAAAGTTTGTTGTTGTTTTGTTTTCTTTTCATGAACCTTGGTATGTAGTTGCTTAAAAATGGATTTAAGAAATTTTATGGCGTGTTTATTTGGTATGCTTTGTGTATGCTTATGATGATTGAAGGCTAGAAACTAGGTTTTCATACTTTAAAATTGAAGTTTGAAAAACTTGCTTTTAAAACAAAGTTTAGATGAAATCTCAAGGAAAAATGATGCTGGTGAGCTTTGAGTTCAATTTGTTTTTCAAACAAAGCATTGGATCTAACAAAATGATGAGATTTACAACCTTTTTGAGCAAACTTTCGTGAAATTTTGAAAGGACTAAATTACAATGATTTATACAAGTTTGGCAAAATTGAAAAACGGTAGAAAACTCTTGGAAAAGTTAAAACATGAAAGTTATAGAACTTATCGAAACTACATAGACGACTCGCTAAAATTCCACACGGTTTATGAGTTGCAAATTTTGAAAGTTTTAATTGCAAAAAATGTGTTAAAAAGAAAAACATTTTTTAACTAAGAAATTTGACTTAGGAACTTTAGAGAATAATAATCCTTGCAAAAAAAATAGAGCCCAATGGTATATAATGATCGTTTTTGTTTCAGGGACAAAATCGTCAGCATTTTATAATTCGTGTTGAAATTGTAAAGTTTTGTTAAAATAGATTTAACCGCAAAAAGAAAGTCGACGCCTCATTTTTCTTGCCTCATAGTCAAAAAGTAACATTTACAACAATTTAACAAAAACAGGCTCGAAAACTATTTTAAGGCAAATCGAGGACAAAAATGTCATTCTTTACAAAAAGGCTTAAATGACCCCGAAACATTCGAAATAGAAAACTGGCCCTTAATGGGGATATTTTTTCATATTCCATTAGTAACGTTAAAGCAATGCTAGATAAAAGGAAACAAATTCTATAATGCTTCAGTTTCTTTTAGAAAATTGACCCATGAACAGATCAAGTATTTATGTGTTTAAGTTTTGTTATTGACAAGTAGTCAATAATAAATAAGTTAGCTAATAACGCTAAATTGTCCAAGCAAGACACTTAGGCAGATGGTGAGGGAATCAGGAAGTTGGATAAGTGCGGAGCAAAATCCAAGTTAGTTTCAAACCCTACCTATAGCATGGACAAAAGGTTTACGAAAATGCCATTTATTACATTTTAACCAATTGCATTTATAACACACTTGATTTAAGTTATCAAGCATCATGAATGATATGTCACCGTAATCTAATGGAACTGGTAAATGATTCACCAAATAAGATAAGAAAATGTTGTACCAATCTCTCGATACAAGGGGAGTTCTATGTTATACAACGGTCTTGAGGTTATGATGACCCGTGTGATGACCCGTGTGCGCATTTGATACGACTACTTGGGCCCTAGTTAAAGTCAAGAATGAAAAGTGAATAATTAGAGTTTATAAATAAGCATAAATGAATCATGCATGCTAATAGAATTTATTTGTAGGCTATGTTTAAACTTACTTAGCAGTAGTTCACCTAGTTATTTCATGTTATAAGAATTCTAGCCAAGAGGTTGAAATAGAATCACTATTGGGCTGACATCGATGGATGAGCAGATGTGCAGGCAAGGGTATGGATACTGCCATAGGAAAATTTTGGTTATATTTTAATAAATTTTGACACATAATTTTGAAGGAAATATTAAGTATGGTGTGAGATGTAATATAAGAAAAGTGAGAAGTCTAAACTCTTTTAGAAACAATATTGTAATAGTAATATATGTAAAATGAAAAAGTTTTATGAATAGTTATATATATATATATATATAAATGCGTTTCCCAATTTTTAGAGCTATGTAAATAAGTAAAGTGTTAAGGAACGACTCGAAAGGTCGAGTCGTGATAGTTGAAAGACCGAATTCCAATTTTTACCAACCACAAAAGTTTAGTTTTTGATGAAGTAAATAACTTTTGTGAAGAAACTTTTATAAAAATCGGTTTCTAAAAGAGACTTTAAATTGGATTAACAAAAACTGTCAAAAACTTTCTAACTGACAAAATTTGCAAAATAACAACTGAAGAATAAATATGCTAAAGACAGTGAATGAAATTTTTAAATAAGCATGGAAGTCTTTATAACCCTGTATTTTTAAACAAGCAACTCTCACGAAGAAAGATTTCGAAAGAAAAATTGTCCTTAACATATAATTTTGCATTTACGTTTAAAACTTATCGTAAAATTACCTCTCGGTACTATTATTGTAAATAAATGATCGTGTAGCTTTAGAATTCTATTTTTCGACAAACCAATAAATTAAGGCCCTTACGACAAACTATATGTCTTAGACTTTTTTATCATTTTTGAATGAAATTTTAAAGCGCAATATTGATATGGAGTTTTGAGCTAAATAAATATACTTAAAGCACGATCTTATGTCATAATTCTTTAACAACTTTGATGAGAATGTTAAAATTGTTATTATAGACATCCAACATGCTAGATTTTAGTATTACGATAGCAAACACGGGTGCAACACCTGCCTTAGTTCAAAAAGCCACTCGGATCATAGCTTAACAGTACGACGTATAAAACATCTTAGGAGATTTTTAGGCTTAATGACCTTTGAACCAATTACGAGCCCACTAAATGAATTAAGAAGATAGTTAATTAGAACTTACTCAAAGAATCATGGATTTAGGAAGTTTCTAATTTGGTTAATTAAGGTCATATTGACTTAGCAATGATAAAATAATTAATTAATTATCAATTTTAATACGAATTAAAGGCAATTAAGGAAAATTAAATATTATGAGGATTTAATTAAATAAGTAATCCTTGTAGTAGAAAGAATGACTTTTATGATCCTTTGATAAAAGGAAATGTGATCTAATATAATGATCAAAATTTTTACAATTATGCTAAAATTTAATGGCATAAAATAGTTATTCTTACACATTCTTAATGGGTGTTCTATATAGAATAGTTTTTTGATGGAAGGTAAGGAATTCAGGGCTAACAGAGAAACTTACTAAAGAAAACAAGTAAGTAGGAATCTTGCCTACAAGTGAATAGTTTTCAAATGAAATATTTATACATGATTTCTAAAATTGTGAAATGTATGTTCAATGTTATGCCTTGTCATATTCTGTTAGGTAATATTTAGTTAGTTAAGATATGTTAAGTATGTATCTTGTTAGGTCATATATGATATGTGATGTATGCTGTATTAAAATTTATGTTTACTTACTTTCAGATTAAGCTTGTTTTAATATTAGGATATAGCGTTATTTTGTAACATGTCATACTGCATACACATAAAAAGACAAGTGAAACTAATAAGACAAATTAAGGGTGTCGTACCAACTTCTTGATCCACAGTGAGGCTTAAGTTTAAAAAAAGATCAAGGTGTTGTTGAGACCTTGTAAATCCTAACTTCTCGATCAACGTAATACAGTTTATAATCTCGGTATCATTGGAACCTCACGAACCTTTACTTCCCGAGAATCGCACGCAGTCGGTATGATCTCCTAGGCCTAACTAGTAAGATAAGATACGAAAAATTATTAAGCATAAAACAAGTCAATAAGCAAACATAAGATGATCATGCATATTTTTATGATCTTCAAATTGTTTTACAAGTTAAAATTCCTACTTGCTAAGCGAAAGCTTATTTAAGTGTGTTCATCCTATAGGTAAGGAACCTGTCAACAACACTTAATAGGTAAAGGCGAGCGGCGGACAAATGTTGGAGACGAGAATGGATACCTCTTACGCAAAAATTCATTTTCCGCAATATGTTTTTATAAATTATATATGTACGAATTATTAAGTATTATTACGAAAGAACGTTTTAGGGTTCACGGTTGTAGTCATGTGACATCAGTATAAAGTGGTTTAAGATTTTTTTAAAAAAAAATTGTTGCATTACAAAATGCAACAAATATCGTAAATCTTCTAGCAAGAAACTATAACGATATTTAGCTTTAGAAATGATTTTAAGGTTTTATTTTAAATTAAAAAAATATTAAGAAAATTATATTTAAGAAAATTATTACGCTTGTTTTAAAAAATAAGTTTTAAGAAATTATATTACGTTTTAAATTTATTAAAAAAATTATTTCGTAAATCTAAGTACCTTATGTTAAAATATATTTAAGTATTAAGATTATGTAGTTAAGTAACAACCACGTAGGTAGGGTCATTACAAAGTCATCTCCCATTAGGGACTTAAACAACAAAACAACCTTAACATAAATAAAGCGCCCAACTTTATCCTCTTGATTGCAGACCTTTTATATTTAGACTATCATTTTTAAGATTCATGTCTTTCGCATAATCTATTAATCATATGTATGATCTTAAAGTTTTAAAATGATAGTCTCAGACTTTTATTTGCTTATCATCAATTCAACAAAAATGAATATAAAGGAGGACACCATGATATATGAAATAAATAATAAACTCTTTATTGATTAAATAGCTTAAAATAATTACATCATTTAATCCTTATGGCGCCTAGTCTAACAATCTTCCCTTTTCCCTAAGTGAGTAAATGTGACATGTTATGTATCCCCATAACCTCTACATGTTCCTCAAAAGTCCTCATAGGTAGTGTCTTCGTGAACAGATCAGCTATATTGTTCTCAAATGTGATCCAACATTTTGCCATATACCCTTCCTCATTGAAGTCTCTTGTCACATGATACTTCCGATATATGTGCTTACTTATCTTGTGATATTTTGACTCCTTAGTGTTAGCCACAGCTGCACTGTTATCACATTATAACGTAATAGCCTTATTCATACCAAGAACCACTTCAAGATCCCCAAGGAACTTGCAAAGCCACATAGCTTCTTTCGAAGCTTCATTGGTAGCCACATTCTCGGCCTCCATTGTTGAATCAGCAATGCAACCTTGTTTCATACTTCTCCAAACAATGGCGCCTCCTCTAGAGAAAACTCAGACCTCGAAGTCGATCTTTTTAAATCCAAGTATGATTAAAAATAGACCTAAGGGGAATTTCATGTCAAGTATATTATGATCTTGGTGATACGAAGATCTTGCGCACTTGGTACATACACCTGGGCATTAATTCATGTCAAGTTATGCTCATAAACAAGCATAATTTAAAACATGCATTGAGCTATAGAGAGAATGTTTTGTGGGTTAAGTTTGAACTTAATAAACAATAGCTCACCTAGTTATTTCATGTTGTAGGAAATCTCGCTAAGAGATCGAAATAGATGTTATGGTTAAGCTGAAAACGGCAATTAGGCATTGCGTAGATTTGCATATGGATACTGCTATTGGAAGGCTTTGCTATTTTGAAAACTATGTCTAAATATGTTATAAGTTTGTAATGGTAAATTGAACTGTTTGTAAAAGGTGTCAAGTATTTATAAGTTAAACAAATGCTGTAAATATTTTTAGTAAGTCTTGGTTCCTTAGCATTAGCTACCACCGCATTGTTATCACAGTACAGTGATATCGTCTTATCCATACCAGGAACTACCTCAAGATCCCCAAGGAACTTGCGGAGCCACACTGCTTCATTCAAAGCATCACTAGCCACCACATACTCGGCCGCCATCGTTGAATCCGAAGTGCAATCTTGCTTCGCACTTCTCCAACTGATGGCACCGCCACCCAGAGTAAACACAAACCCCAAAGTCGATTTCCTAGAATCCAGACAGGATTGAAAATCTGAGTCAGTGTATCCTAGAGGAGTTAAGTCCTCACCTGAATACACAAGCATATACCCTCGAGTCCTTCTCAGGTACTTGAAAATATGCTTTACCGCAACCCAATGGTTCAGTCCTAGATCCGCCTGAAATCGACTTACAATCCCAACCGCATAGCTTATATCCGGTCGTGTGCAAGCATGGCATACATGAGACTATCTACTATCAAAGCATAAGACACCTTCTTCATGTATTCTCTTTCTTCATCAGACTTTGGAGAGTCTTTCTTAGAAAGAGTAATTTTAGACCTAGATGGTTGCCCACCTTTCTTGGAATCCTGCATTGCAAACCTCCTGAGAATTTTATCTATGTAGCCGGCCTGTGACAAAGCTATCATTTTGTTCTTCCTATCCTGAAAGATCTAGATACCGAGAACAAAATTAGCCTCACCCAAGTCCTTCATGTCAAACTGCTTGGTCAACCATAATTTGACCGATGAACGTAAAGAGGACAAGATTTGGTATATATAAACAAATAAATTCTTTATTGATAAAAATGTCTCCAAAAACGTATTAAATTTTTACTCCTTAGGGCATACATGTCTAACAATCTCCCACTTACACTAAGTGAGTAAATACAGCAAATCTCACATCCCCATAGCTTCCACATGCCTCTCGAGGACTCTCCCAGTAAGTGTCTTCGTAAATGGATCAGCTAAATTGTCCTCCGATGTGATCTTGCACACTAAGACATGCCCGCCTTCAACGAAGTCCTTTATCACATGATACTTCTGATCAATATGCTTACACTTCTTGTGAAATCTTGGTTCCTTAGAATTAGCTACCGCTGCACTATTATCACAGTACAGTGATATCGTCTTATCCATACCAGGAACTACCTCAAGATCCCCAAGGAACTTGCGGAGCCACACTGCTTCATTCAAAGCATCACTAGCCGCCACATACTCGGCCGCCATCGTTGAATCCGAAGTGCAATCTTGCTTCGCACTTCTCCAACTGATGGCACCGCCGCCCAGAGTAAACACAAACCCCGAAGTTGATTTCCTAGAATCCAGACAGGATTGAAAATCCGAGTCAGTGTATCCTAGAGGAGTTAAGTCCTCACCCAAATACACAAGCATATACCCTCGAGTCCTTCTCAGGTACTTGAAAATATGCTTTACCGTAACCCAATGGTTCAGTCATGGATCCGCCTGAAATCGACTTACAATCTCGACCGCATAGCTTATATTTTGTCGTGTGCAAAGTATGGCATACATGAGACTACCCACTGCCGAAGCATAAGGCACTTTCTTCATGTATTCTCTTTCTTCATAAGACTTTGGAGAGTCTTTCTTAGAAAGAGTAATTCCAGACCTAGATGGTTGCCCATCTTTCTTGGAATCCTGCATTGCAAACCTCATGAGAATTATATCTATGTAGCTGGCTTGTGACAAAGCTATCATTTTGTTCTTCCTATCCTGAAAGATCTGGATACCGAGAACAAAATTAGCCTCACCCAAGTCCTTCATGTCAAACTGCTTGGTCAACCATAATTTGACCGATGACAACGCCCCAACGTCATTGCCAATTAGCAGAATGTCATCTACATAAAGCAGTAGAAAAACTACCTTCCCATCCTTAATGTGTTTGTAAACACATGGTTCATCCACATTTTGCGAGAACCCATAAGTCTTGATTACCTGATCAAATCTTTATGTTCCAAGAACGGGAAGCTTGCTTAAGTCCATAAATTGACTTCAGCAGCTTGCAAACCTTATCCTCTTGACCCGCGACCTCGAACCCGTCTGGTTGTTCCATATAAATGGACTCATCAAGATAGCCATTCAAAAAAGCCGTCTTGACATCCATCTACCAAATCTCGTAGTCGAGAGCGGCAGCTATGGACAAGAGAATCCGGATGGACTTAAGCATGGCTACAGGCGAAAAGGTTTCCTCATAATCGATTCCTTCCTTTTGCGTATAACCCTTAGCTACCAGTCTAGCCTTAAAGGTTTTGACCTTTCCATCCACTCCTCTTTTCCTCTTGTAGATCCACTTACACCCTATGGGTTTTACCCCTTCAGGAAGATCCACAAGCTCCTAGACCCGATTAGTCTCCATAGACTTTATCTTTATGTTCATGGCCTCTATCCAGAGTTTTGAATCAACATCCTCCATAGCCTCTGCGTAAGTATAAGGATCCCTATCATGTTCATCTGGTTCAGCCAAGAAGACCTCCCCATTGAACATATACCTTTCAGGTTGACGCCCGATCCTCCCACTATGCCGAAGCCCCTGAGGTTGTTGTTTAGGTTTGTTTGGTTTTTCTACACTAATCGGAATGGTTTCATTCGGAACCTCCGGAGTGATTTGATCACCCCTTAACTCTTCATGCACCACTTTGCTTCGAGGTTTAAAGTCGTCCATGTAACTCTCCTCAAGGAAAGTTGAAATAGTTGAAACCACGACTTTATTTTTCTTTGGGTTATAAAAATTACCCCCTTTTGTCCCTTTTAGATATCCTACAAACATGCAAACTTCCGAACGTGCTTCCAACTTATTCGGATCCTTAAATAGGACGTGAGCCGGACATCCCCATATGCGAATATGGTTTAAGGATTCTTCCTACTCGTCCACAACTCGTGAGGAGTTTTAGGGACCGATTTTAAAGGCACATTGTTTAAAAGATAACATGTGGTTTGTAGTGCATATCCCTAAAAGGATAAAAGTAATGTTGAATAACTCATCATTGACCTAACCATGTCTAACAAAGTCCTATTCCTTCTCTCAGCCACACCATTATGATGCAGAGTGCCCGATGCAATCAAATGGGATAAGATTCTATTCTCTAATAAGTGTTCCAAGAACTCATCGGAGAGATATTCTCCACCTCGATCGGATCAAAGTGCCTTTATGGGTCTACCTAATTGCTCTTCCATTTCAGCCCGAAACTCCCTGAACTTATCAAAAGTTTCGCTTTTGTGGTGCATTAGTTACACATACCCATATCTTGAGCGATCGTCAATAAAAGTGACGAAATACTCATACCCTCCTCGTGCCCGGATGTTCATCGGTCCGCAAACATCACTATGCACAAGTTCTAGAACCCCTTCGGCCCTATTGCCCTTAGACCCAAATGGTCTTTTGGTCATTTTACCCTCCAAACAAGATTCACATTGAGGTATAGATTCCACCTTTAAGTGACTTAAAGGTCCATCCCTTACTAATCTTTGAATCCTATTCAGGTTAATATGACTAAGCTGCAAATGCCAAAGATAAGTCTTATTAGAGTAAGAAGTTTTAAGTCTTTTAGAGTTATTATCATTCATCTCGGCATTAAGCAATAAGTCCATCTTATGTTTGATAAAATATAGATTATTTTGCATCCATTCAGAATAGATAAAAGATTTATTTTTACGAATCACCACTTTTTCATTAAAAGATACCATGTAGGAGTCTTTAAATAAACAAGATATAGAAATTAAATTCTTTTTAAATTTAGGAACATAAAAACAGTCTTGCAAAAATAAATTCCTATAATTATCAAAGTAAAGATGGACATCTCCCACTGCTTCCGCTGAGACCAAGGATCCATCGCCCATCCGAAGCGTGAAGTCCTCATTAAGCAGACTTCTCGTTTCTTTGAACCCCTGCAGAGAAACACAAACATGATTAGTTGCACCGGAATCTATGACCCAAATGTCATTGGATTCCTCAACCAAACAAGTTTCTAAATATAGAAGATCACACCTACCTCCTTTGGAAAGGAAGTCCTTGCAATGCTTCTTGATATGCCCGACCTTTCCACAGAAGAAGCACTTAAGCTTCTTAGGGTTCTTCTTCTTCTTCTTCTTACTCTTAGCAGCAGTAGGAATAGAAGACTTCCCGTTCTTGGCCCGTTGCTTCTTTCCATTCCTAGGGTTGGAATTGGAACCAGAAGCAGCTAACACGTTGGCCTCTCCACCAACAGGAGACTCCCTGATCAGCAATTTGAACTCCTGTAACTGTTTCATCAGTTCTCTTAAGGTCATATCCCGTCTATTGCTCAAATTAAAAGTAGCTCTAAAAGGAATAAATTCCTTAAACAGAGTCTCAAAGACCATAGTCATCTGAGTTTCAGCATTGATGTCAGCTCCATTGGTTTGAGCCTCAGCAAGGTAACCCATGACCAACATCATGTGCTCCTTTACAGATGTCCCCAGTCTCTGTCTACAATTAAGAAGTTTCTGAAGCGCCCCTTGCCGCTTTGTTATGGCCTGGCCTCCAAACATATCCTCAAGATTATCCAAGATCTGCTTCGCAGTCTCATAATCTTGATGTTGAGCCTACAGCACGTTATTCATGCTAGCCATAACATAGCAGCGGGCCTGATCATTAGCATCTTTCTAGTGTTCGTACGCTTGGAATTGCTCATTACTTAAGTCTCTCGTAGGCTTGGGAGGACAAGGGGTTGTCAATACATATTTTAGTTTCTCAAAGGATAGACGATATCTAGGTTCTGTTTCCAATCGTTGTAATTCTCACCGGTTAATTGATTTTTGTCAAGTATCGAAGATAAAGCATTTGTAGACATTTTCAATCTACAATAAAGAATCATATACCAACATAAGCAAACATATAATAATGATTTAGTAAGATAACACAATCATGTAAAAATCATACAAATGTGTTTATGTGTCAAAACCTTGAAAATATCACAACCTTATAACGATAATTCCCAACTCAGAATTCAACAAGCTCCTAGGAGAGTCATGCCAAATTCAATTAGGAACACGGATCCTCTCCTGATTAATATATACTATCCAGGACTCGTATGATCCAGTATATATTAATAATCATTTCTTTGGCTATTAATTTTATTAACAGAGCTCCTAGGGGAGGTTAATAATAAAATTAATATGAGTGTATAACCATCGTTTCAATATTTTATCCATGATTTATAATCACCACCTAGGGGTGTGCAACCATAAATCATGCTAAAATACCTTATCCTTTCAGAGATCCAATCTGGTACATGATAGAAATCCCTTCTTAGGGGTTGGGACCACCATGTTCTGCCTATGGACCAATGATGGAGGCCTTAGGTCCTCTCTTCGAAAACCTTCTCCCACTCAATCTTTTGAAATCAAGGTTTTATTTTAAAATTATGCATGAACAATTTTAATATGAGTGGCACTCCCTATTCTATATGACATGTTATCAATATACATGGCAAATCATATTATAATGCAGACAACCAAAGCTACAAGAAAAATAATAATAATATCCATAATATTATGGTTCCATACTAAAGAATAGAAAACTAATATTACAAGAGAATAATCGAGACATTTATCGATTCTTCATCCTTGAATCCTCAAGCCGTATCCTTCTTCATGCAATACCCATCTTCAAGTCTTCAATCCTGTATGAATCAAATACTTCATATTTCCGGTCATATCCAAATTTAATGTTTCTCAAAATCGTCCCAAAAATAAAATTAAAACTGCACCGAAAAATTGCACCTTTTTGGGAAACATTTTCCAGCTCTTGGTCGGCAGGCCGATCTGTGTGATCGGCCTGTCGATCCATGAAGGTTCGGCCTGTCGGCAGAGCCAGCTGATTTTTGCCCCACTGTCGGCCTGCCGAACCACAAGTTTGGCCTGCTGATATGTGACCATCAGCCTGCCGAACTGTGAAGTCCGGCATGCCGACCGAGCAAAAATCCCTCATTCCAAAAAATACAATTTTAATGCAATTCATCAATTTTATTTTCAACAATTCAAAAACATCAAATTAGAGACTCTAGAAATACCTGGGAGCGCCATCATCATTCTTCTAGATCCGTCTTCTCCGAACAATTATTTAATTACAAAATTTTTTACAAATTTAAAATTAAACAATAATTCCTAGACGGAGATAATAGTCCGCTTTCTAATTATATGAAAAACCTAGATACACATTCTAACCTCTAAGGAACCATAACCGGTACATATTAATTAATTAATTAACAATTAAATAATAATTTAATCAACCACATTTTAATTAATAATCATTCACCACATAATCCATGACAACATATATAATTTATAGAAACCTAGAATGCCAACTCTCTATAAAATTCCATTCAAGCATAAGAGAGATTAAGATCACAAAATTTATGTATATAACATGATCACAAACTTGTAAATTTATGTAAAAACCATGGCTCAGATGCTAATTGTTGGAAAAAACGGTACGCAGTGGAAATTAAAAATTTTAACATCAGAGTATTTTTCCAAAACACAAGTTTGACATGCTATATGCATAAATTAACCAGATCTTACTAACCTTAGTATGCCGAAGAACCTCTGCAATCCGTGAAGAGAAGTAACGTTCTAGAAGAGCCTCAACCAATTGGTCTTCTTTGCTATTCTCTATCCATAACCGGAGTGAGTGTGGGCTCACACGTATAGCTCTTCCACCGGTGACTCTCCTTCCAACCAATAGAGAGAACCCAAAGCTAGTGTTCGTGATTTGTGAACAAAAGCTCTCAGGGAGTTTTCAGATGCTCACTAGAAGAGTATCACTCTTAATCTCTCAATTGATCTGAGTAAATCATGAGACTCACTCCCTTTATATACCTATTGGTCCTAGGGTCAGTCCTTATCAGAATAGGTCTCAAAAACTCGAAATAGAATCAAGTTCAGATCAATATCTGATAAGATCCGCGTGAAAACGCGTAATCTTATCTGCCTAACACGTCATTCAGCAGGCTGAACTCCCGTGAAAATATCTCCGCGAATCTTTTATTTTCCACCCAAGATTCTAAAGTATAAAGTTTCAGTTTTGATTCAAATAACCCAATAGAGAAGTTATCTGATCAAAACAAACCTTATCAAGAATATCTCTAAGAAAAAAAATCAATTCACAATAATTCTACAAGTTTATCTTGATCTAATTTATCCAAAATTAAATCAACCGATAAATAGACAAGAATTATTTGATCCCAATAATTCAACAAGTTTATCTTGTATTAATTTCTTACAAAATTAATTCAACCGATAAACAGACATGAATTATTTAATTTTTTCAAATTTTAAACCAAACTGATGAATCCGACATAAGTCACCAATTATTGGAATAGCATGCCGTGTCGTTACAGGATGTTGTGAGCTAGCAAAGGGGACCTATAAAGTTCAAGCTCATGATAATCATGAAACCCAATATCCCAAATATACATTTCACAATTATCAACTCCAACGCTACTCCACTAAAAGCCTGGAGCTGCACTCTCGAACTTTATAGAATTACGAAGCTCGTGTAGCTAAGTCTCCATGACATATCATAGTGTATCGTATCCCCATATGATAATCCATAATCAGCTTAAGGACAAGTTCTGTCTTACCTTCCTGATTATTTTTATCTTACGTTCCATTATCTCACCATTAGAAAACTTACCATCCAAAGATAGTATACCATTCGGTTACACCTATGTATCCAAATGGTTGAGCGCTTCAGTTTTTCAATTACAGGACAACGCATATAAGAGGATATCATTACTCCTAAAGAGGAGCTATGGATTTCATATCTATGAATAACAAGTCTACGCCATCAAGAGTCATGCCTCCAACGTACCGGCATGCATACCACTATAGAGATGTGGGAGTCACCCTTTGGCACATCAAAAGACACAAGTCGAAACAATGGGCTCATTATTCATCTCAGGATTAAGATACAATATAAATGATTATCTAAAGTGAATTGATTTGCCAAGACATAATTATTAATCCAAATCAATTCACTTTATGTCCCGATCAACACATCATCACCTATGACAACGTGCCAATGTTTCTATTCACGGAGTCCAACTCCGATGGTCAAGACAAACCATCTCCCAAAAGGGATACAGACAACATAACAATCTTTGCATGAATAAAGCGCACAACTTTATTCCCTCGATTGCAGATCATACGTTTTAGACCGTCACCTTAAGAATCGTGTCTTCCGCATAATTAGTCCATCATATGCCCAATCCTTAAGGTTTAGACTGACAGTCTCAGACTACTGTTTGCTTAACATACATTCATCAAATATGAACGTAAAGAGGACAACATTTGGTATATATAAATGAATAAATTCTTTATTGATAAAAATGTCTCCAAAAACGTATTACATTTTTACTCCTTAAGGCATACATGTCTAACATCCACCACATTACCTCATCCTGCCCCTACCTAGTCTAATCACCACTCTACTCGTACAATATCCACTGATCTTTGACACTCTTCCAGAATTTATTTGAAGATGAAATTTCTTGACCTTCATTTAAAAAAATCCTTAAGGATGAAATTTTCTATTGGCCATGGATTGAATCTCTGATGGGGAAACTTGAGAGCAATTAAAAGCCCATATGGGAATATCACACGAAATTTGAAATGGTAGAGAATATGCAATTTTAGAGCACACAACCAAAAACTCAAATGAGAAAAGATGAGAAACTAGAGTTGTCGGAGTCAAAAATTGGTGACATTGGAGACATGAACGATGGGTTGGGCTTGTCGGAAAGGTGTGACAGGGGCAAGCTGGTTGGGGGTGGTGAGGCAAAATTGATTTTTTTACTATTCTTGAATTCTTTTGAATGTTTTATTATTATTTTTTTTTCATGATGTTTAGAGCTATTATTGGATATGTGAAAGTTCATGTATATCCTCAGTAAGATTTTGTACTGACCACTGAATCATTCTCCAACGGTGAGAGTGAAATGGTTTTCCACCATAGACTTACTCTTTTAATAAATGTTTGTTTAAATTTTTTAATGTCTGAATTATTTTGGATGGTAGTTTAGTAATCTTAATTTAAAAATAATGTCCAGTAATTTTTTCTATCCAAAATTAACAGTTTGACTAAATTGGTCAATCAGCAATTAAAATCAAATATTGAGATTTGTTCAATTAAAAAATTAAGGATAAAAATACTTATTTGTGTCAAAGGTTGAGAATTATAAGGCAATTTATTCTTCCTAAAAAATGAATAAATTTCAAGAGTATTAAGGGTGTATCTTAAAGTTTGAAAGGTAGAAATAAATTTAAGTTGGGATGATAAATTAAGGGGCTATTTGGTATTGTTTTTAAAATAAAAGAAAAATTTTTATTTTAAAAATAAAAAATTTTTAAAAAATTATATTAAAAATATTTTTAAAATTTTTATCTCAAATTTTAGAAACAATAATAAATGAGCCCTTAAAGTTTGCTTTTTGGGTTTTGATAATTCCCTAAAGCCTAACTTAAGCATAAAAGTTGACCCCTTGGATACTTTTCAAATAAAAATAAGAGGCGTGGGTGTAGTCCTCGAGATTGGAGGAATAGTGGAAAAAATAGTAGGGGGGACAGGTTGTCGTGGTTGGTTGGCCGGCTCCATTTCACCAATAATGTGTTGGTCAAGTCAAATAATTTATTAAATAATTTATTTTTCATGTTTTTTAATGCGTGTTTGAGCAGGGTCAGTGTTTATCAAGGGCTCATAGCCAGGCAGGCAAGCACTATGGCATTGATATTATATGCGGCATGTTTGAAGCTTGGATTCAAACAGCAAGTCTGTTGTATGGAGCATTAATAAAGAAAGACTAACTTTCTCTGATTACTCTGATTTCCTTGTATGGCTTCTTCTTCTTCTTCTTGTTCTTGTTCTTGCTCAAAACAATATGATGTTTTTCTCAGCTTTAGAGGCGGGGACACACGTGATGGTTTTACTAATCATCTTTATGCTGCTTTACGTCGGAAAGATATTAAAACATTTAAAGATGATCGTGATGTTGGGAAAGGAGATGAAATTTCACCTGCACTTTTGAGATCAATCGAGGAGTCAAGAATTTCAGTTGTGATTTTCTCCAAGGACTACGCGTCTTCTAGATGGTGCTTGGAGGAACTAAACCACATGCTGCACTGCCGCCAAAGTCACGGCCAGATTTTGATTCCCATTTTTTACAGCGTAGATCCATCACACGTGCGCAAACAAGAAGGAAGTTATGAAACTTCCTTCTGTGAGCTGGAAAGGCGCTTCCCTCACAAAAACAAAGAGATACAAGAATGGAGACATGCTCTCAAAACAGCTGGCTATTTTTCTGGGTGGGATTCAAATGTCACCAGGTACAGAGGCCTTTGAATCCAAAATTAAATCTAAATCTATCTTTGCCACGGGACACCATTTTCTGACTAAAATGCATTAATCACCAATTTTTTAGTCCCACTAAAACTTTTAGCCATCATGCCTAATTGTGTATAGATGTATACATGTATATCGACATGAACACCTATTACAACTTTTTGCTCTTATTGTAGGCGTTTAATTCTTAATAACTGCTATTCTCTCCTTGCATATGCTAGGCCTGAATCCGAATTAGTTGAGAAGATTGTTGCAGATATTGGGATCAAACTGAATCGCTATTGGTCAAGTGATGAGCTCAAGCTGGTTGGAATTAACAAACGTATTGAGAAAATCGAAGAATTATTATTGTTAGATACTAAGAAATCCTTACAAAAGGTTCGTATCATCGGCATTTGGGGAATGAGTGGTATAGGTAAGACAACTCTTGCTTACGCCGTATACAAACGAATCTCTTACAGATTTTCCAGATGTTGCTTGCTTGAAGATGTTAGAGAAAAGTATGAAAAAGATGGACCTGATCATTTACGTAATACTCTTTTGGAGTCGTTAGAGAAAGGCAAAATAAATATTCCATGCAAGCTGAAGGTACTTATTGTCCTTGACGATGTCAATAGTGAAGACCAATATTTTGAGCTAATAGAAAGAAATAGCCGTGTCGACTTGGATGGTAATTGTAGAATTATCATAACAACTAATGATAGCCGAGTACTTAAAAGTATTGGAGCTAGTGACGAAGACATATTTGAGGTTAAAAAATTAAGCAACGAAGACGCTCTTCAGCTCTTTCACTTGTTTGCTAATCCCAAGGAGATTTTTGGAACACAAAGTTATGAGACGCTATCGAGAAACGTGGTAGAGTATGCCAAAGGTAATCCATGGGCTCTAAAAGTTTTTGCTTCCTACCTTTGTGCTCGGAACGAAAAAGAATGGGAAATTGCCAGCTTGATAAATTTGGAAAATATTCCCGTCCAGGAAAGAATTTTCAAGGTTTTGAGAAAAGGTTATGATGACCTGGATGAATCATTGAAGAGGATGTATCTTGATATTGCATGTTTCTTTCATGGAGAGGACAGAGATTTTGTAGAACGAATACTGGATATGGCGCATCTATCAATAAATGATCTCATAGCCAAGTCTCTGATTACTATCAAACATTCCAACAAGCTTTATGTGCAAGCGTTGCTACAGCGGATGGTTCAACAACTTGTTTGCCAACAATCCAAATTACGTGGGGATCGTCAGCTAATGAGTAGGCTTTGGAAGGCGGATGATGTTTGTTACATATTCAGAACCAAAAATACTGCCGTAAGAGAAAATTTCACTTTCATCAATGTTATGTTATGATAATATCTCTTTCCTAGAAAATTATCCTATATCTTTTTCATGGCAGGCTAGAGGTCAGTAATGACAATTATCAATTAATTTATACTCTTGATTCACAGGGAACTGAAAATATTGAAGGCATATTTCTAGACATGTCTGAGGTTAATGGAGAGATACGCTTGAGACCTGATGTCTTCGACAATATGCGTAACCTAAGGTTGCTCAAAATTTTTTATTCTAGCGCCGTTCAAGTGTGTAAAGTGTTACTTCCTCAAGAGGGCCTTGACTCACTTCCTCATGATTCCCTAACGTATTTGCATTGGCATGGATATCCTTTAAAATCTTTTCCCTCAAACTTTACCCCAAAGAACCTTATCGAACTTAACCTGCCCTATAGCCAGGTTGAGAAACTCTGGGAACAAGTTAAGGTATGCTTTGCTTGTTTCTTTATTTGCTTATTATTTTTTTTGTTAAATTTTTGCACGCAATTAGTTAATTAGCTCGGTTTATGACGATCTCCGCTTATTTTACTTTTGTTACAACAGCTTGATAAATTGAAAAAGATCGATCTTAGTTACTCGAGGCACCTGACAGATTTCCCAAATCTTTCTCATGCTCCAAATCTTGAGAGTATAAATCTTGAATGCTGTACTAGTTTGCATGAAGTTCCTTCATATGTGCAAGATCTTGACAAGCTCAAATCTCTTAACCTCAAAGGTTGCTCATCTCTAGTTAATCTCTTTGTTTCGGAGAACTCAGAGATCACAAGATCTAGCCGACATTTAACGTATATTATGCTAGATGGAATGGCAATTAAAGGGCTACCATCATCCATCGGAGACCTAATTGGGCTGCAAATATTAAGCCTGAACATGTGCAAAAATCTTGAGCAACTCCCCGGCAACATCTTTCATTTATCCTCTCTTCAAAGTCTTGGCCTTTTCGGTTGTTCAAAACTCAAAAGATTGCCAGAACTTCCACCATGTCTACCTTTGGTTGATGCACGACATTGCACCTCGTTAACAAAAATTATAAGATCAAGAGACCGCAAACGAGATTGGAGTGATTTGAATCATAGTGGTCAGAAATTTGTGTTTTGCAATTGCCTAAACTTGGATGAGAACGCACGCAAGAACATAATGTTTGACGCAAATGTTAGACTTCTTCACACTGCAATTTTAACATCACAATATGTAAGTCTCTACCCTTGTGCTAATCTTTCTGACGCTTAGCTTGTAATTTCTGTATTTTGGAAGACTTCTAAGGCTAACCAAAAAAGAAGCAAAACAAGCGTCAAATTTTCGAACTTATTTTCTAAAAATAATTGTACGAAGTGCATTGTGTTTACCAAACATAATACTTGCCAAGGATTTTTGGGACTAAACTGACCCTAATATTCAGTGACTAGAAACATTTTTGGATTTTTCATGAACTAATCATAACTCTCAATATTCATGGCACAGGGACATGATGATACAAATGCAAATGAAATTTGTTTTCCAGGAAATGAAATTCCAAAATGGCCATTTACCAATCAATCTGAGGGATATTCAACAAATATCGAGTTTCTTCCAAATTGGTGTGATGCCAACTTCTTGGGTGTTGCCTTCTGCGTCGTCGTCGACTTCCATGAGTGTCAACTTGATGGGAATTTCGAACTTTCTTGTCAATCCACTTGCATATTCTCCAATATGAAATCGGTTGATTGGCGCCGCAGTTGGACATGGCACTGGAACCATTCAGATCATGATACTGGCACAGCAAAAATCATAAAATCCACTCATACCTTTCTTTTTTACGATTATACTTGCCATGAATATTTTAACAGTTCCCCAATAGACTGTGAAGCGACTAACTGGCCAGCTTCCACTAGTCAACAAATGGTCCATTCAGCCACATTTGAATTCTATCCCAAAGATTCTGGAGGAAATCTTGATCGTTGCAGTTGCACAGTGTTAAGGTGTGCGATTCGCCCGCTATATGCAACAGATGCCCAGCGATTTGGTTTCATTAATCAGGATCATGTTGGAGAAGAAGATTGCCATGCAATGTCAAGCAATCTTGAGCAAAATGTGCTCGTTGTTGCGCGAAGTGCTATAAGCAATATTGAGGCACCTGAACCAGGTGGAACTGGAACAATTGTTCACTCAAATATGATTGAACAAGAAGGCGAAACAAATCATCCTTACTGTTTCCTGCTTTATTCCCAAATTAAGGGTATAAATTATTTCTAGTTTATTGCACTTATCTTAACTTGTGTTTGGTAGAAGGTGGAGGTACATGACTCAAGTAAGGACAAGTAATGTAGGACAAAGCTGGAAGAGAAGGAATAGAGATAGAAAAATAAAATTAATCAATAAAAGCCATAGAAATACTAGAACTAGATAATGAAACGATTAGTTATTTATGAACAGGTTTTGAAATTTGTATAACTAGAATTACTTTCTTTTACTACATGCTATCTCTTTCTAGGATCTCCAAGATTTCTTAACTATTGATGACTTTATGAAGTGAAATTTACACCATGATCTAATTGCAGAGATTTTCGACTGCCTTTGTTCGAAGAGATCTGATGATGTTGCAGCATACGAACGAAAAGATCAAGATCATCTTAGAGTGACTTCATCATCAAATGACCAACTCACGATGATTCAAAGACAGCTTCAAGCAGTGGATGAAGTTTTGCATAAATACCATTTGGATATCACGATGTTGAAACATACGGACGAAATGATCTTAAAATATTTGAAGGATATTGATGCTAAGATTACAACTAGCATAGGTAAACAATTTATACATCCTACAACTCCTCGTGCATACATATTTTAATTAGAAAATTTTTTATGCACAAATTTATTACCCGCATACTTTAAAATTTTATTTCAGTCTGTTATGCATCATACATGCATTGATCATTTTTAGTCTATTTTATATGTAGGTATCTGATAATTTTGGTATTCCTAATGCTGTTATAAATGCCTTTAGTTTTCTTTTTTTCTTTTTTGCATTTTTATACCATGTATTTTCATGTTATCAAAGAATCAATTTTTATATGTTGGACTACATCAAATTTATACATCAATTTGAACCTTTTTTTTATTTATTCAAAAGTTAATTTCAACTACAAAAAGAATCTAAATTGAATTCTTATTTGCATGTTTTCTCTTTGAGGTCCTTTAGGTCTATTTTGTGGTCGAGATTAAAATGGTAAGAACAAACATATATTCTAAATTTAAAGGTATAATTATGATACAATCCACAATATAATATAAAAATTTTGGATAACCTTAAAATTTAGGGTATAAACAAATGAAAATATTCCTATGTTTTATTATGAGTGCATTTAAATGGCATTGTTGAGTAACTTGAAGTTTGTAACATTATGGACAGTAAAAAGTTACTAAAGGACGTCGGGGGCTTAGCATCAAACTCCTTCCACATGCACATTGCTTTAATTGAAAGTAAGTACATGAAATATATATATATATATATATATATATATATATACATATATATATAATTTGTTCTTGATGTTTTTGGTTACGATAACTTTGTTTGTTATGAATGCCACAGAATTTGGTGGATAATACCTAAGGGCATGAGTTTAATGTTTTTCAAGGTTATTTGGAAAATTTTTTTCCCATTTTCTTATGCCTTATCTAGGGACCAGGTGCATATTTCAAACTGGATACTTTCCAAATTTCAGAGTTTGAGTTGAAACTGAGTGTTACAACTGAAAATACTGTAGCACGTGAGAACTTTACATTATAGCATATTTTTGCTCTACACTGTAACATGTGAAAGCTTTACACTGTTTGAATTGAAATTGAGTCTGCCAAACTCTTAATTAGTAGTTGCTTTTCATTCAACACTATAGTGGTAGTTAGGTGTGTGTGTGTGTGTGTTTTATTATGTCGAATGCTTTAATACTTAATGAGAAATTCAAGAAATCAATATCAGCACAAGAAGAATTCAAGAAACACGAAAACACAAGGTCACAATGGTGGCGTGGCCTCTTCAAGTCTTGACACAACAGAAAAAATTGAACAGCTTTTATTGATCTTGCACAAGAAAACTACAATGAGGAGTTGTTCCCTCTCACCGTTCTCTCTCTTAACCCAGATCACCCCTGTCAATTTTCTTTTTCCCTCTGCTCTCTCTCTTTTTCCCTTGAATAACCACTTTCTGCTTTTATCTCTCTCTCTAACAACTCTTATATGCATGTAATAATCCCTCTAGTAACATCCTCTTACAGACGTCATAATAGTAGTTACTTTTACTATTATTATCATAATTTAGAGATAAACAATTCAAATAAAATACTTATACTTAAACAGATATCCCAAGAAAAACATGCAAAAAAATTTTTTTTGAAACAACTTACCAGATTTGCTTCTCTCGCCTCTATTAGCCTAACAAAACACCTATAGTGTTCGGCTAATCGATCACCTGTAAAAACAATTAGTTTACAATACAATCATTTACTAAGTTATAAACACACAAAACTTCAAACAATGTTTAAGTCTCTCGAGAAAATACTTATACACCTAAATATTTTAACCATATCAAAATAAAGAAACATGGCGCAGTCGTCAAGAAACCACAATTAAAGACATTAAACAATCTCAAAAGTCTATAGGAAAATAATCAAGTCTTAAATCAACATAAGTGCGGAAAAATAAAAATAAAAAAAATAATAAAATCATTGTTCAAGTAATTAAACTTTTTTTTAGCATAATTCTGTTTCCAATCCAACACTCCTAGCGCACACGCCTGCCTCCGTCCTCCACCTATTCCATATGCCTTTCACCTTTGTCTGTAACATGATATAAAAACTAAGTAAGCATAAGCTTAGTAAATACACTTTCCTATCTCACAACATAAAACATTTCAGGAACACCTTTATGAAACATCATAATCATAATCATCATTAACATAATAGTGCACTTGGCACAGTTTCATATAGAACATATCTTTCATTATCATTATCCATCTTAAAAACTTCATTCATTTTATCTTTGGAGGTCTAAGTGTTGCACCATAAACATCATCATCGTAGGCGTGCCGTCATGAGAGGAGAGGGGTAGCTAATCCCAAACCAAACATGACAAGTCCAACCTTTGGGACATCATAAACATAAACATAAACATAGGATGTACAACACTTAATTAAGTGATACATATATATAGATATACTTTTAACATACCTTATCATTGAAACATTCGTTAAACTTTCTTGTTGCAACAAGAGTTTTCATGAGAAAACATGTAAAAACAAACTTAAAAATTATCATAAAACATATTCTTAAAACTTTTTCGTAAACTTTTATCATGTTGCATGTGAGAATGTACTTACTTGACTTGCTTACTTAAACGTCATCTTAGATGATGTCGTCGCGGTCTTGATATGCTCAGTTCTTGGTGTGTTCATGTCATACATCTATATACAAAAAAATAAATTTCATTCTTATGAAATCATCAAAACCATATGACATTATTCATACTTCCATCTCAAGAATTACAAAAACACACATACACTTTACTAACCTATAAATATTCATACAAAAACTGTAATACTAATACCTACCTGACCGTTATTTATTCATAATTCAATAATTCACAATTCACACACAATTAAAACATGAGACTCTAAAGGGACAAAGCTAACCTATAAACATAATATCATGATTTTTTGTTGGTCATAAAAATTTCATTTGATAATCAAAACAAGTCACACACTTCATAGCATAAAATCTACCAACAATAGTTGGGCAGTGAACAATCATATCTAACATTCATATAATAAAATATCTATTTCACAAAATAATTCCATAAAAATCATGCATGTAATAGACACCTTGAACTATAACATATCCGAAAATTAGCTTCAAATAAATTTTCAACAATTCAAAATATGCATTAGAATTCAAAGACAAAATAAACCTTAAACACATAAGGCAGTGAGCAACACATGTTCATCATAATCAAATAATTAAAATAAAATTCATTTGACCCTAAAATTTTTATGACAACCTATAACATCTCATACCATCATTGAATATCACTTTGTCATGCAATAACATAAAGAAACACAAAATCACAATTTATGAATTTAGGGCATAATTCCCAAAAGTAGGCAAAATGACCATTATTCACTTAAAAATTCATAATAATTTCATCTTAACACCAATTTAGTTAAAAACCAGTGGTATTAGAAACTAGACTCAAACAAAGAATTTGATATATTATATGCATATTTTGACAATAATTTACATAAAGAAAAAGTCCTCGAAATTCAGTCTAAATTTTAGGTCCTTGTAAAACTGCACAGCTTTTAGGGTCAACATCGAAAAATCATAACTATTTAAAGAAAACTCCGCTTGAAGCGATTCAAAAGCCAAAAGAAAACCCAAGATGTCTAGTATTGGAAAAAATATAAGAAAAATATAAATAGAGCAATACAGAATCGATGATTACAAAAACGCAACAGCTATCGGGTGCTTGTATGAAAAGTAGGCTTAAGGCATCAAAAAATTCAATACCAATTCATAACCCAATAAAACCTCAATTAAAATTGTAAAAACATAAGTAACATGATACCAATTGACAATAAAATATACCCATAAAGATCTACAAAATAAAATATGAAAATATATGATATCTCTAATCTAGGGTTTAATGAGAAGTTAATCAAAACAACCAGATCATCAACTATTTTCAATCACCAATTGACATGAAAGACTTACAATAAAAGAATCCATGTGATGATAGTAATAATTCAAGGACTAACATAAAACACCAAAACATCAAACAAATATGTTAAATAATTGATACACTTACCAAGATGAATGAAATTAGGAAGATTAAAAATCTTGATAAAGCCAAAGAAAACCAAGCATGAAACCAATCAATGAGGGAATGAAGTGTGATCTAGGGTTACTAATGAGAAGTCTTTATATAGATTTTATGTGGGGACTAAAACCCTTATCCTAATCTAATTCAGTTTCCCTTTTTTTTATTTTTTTTCTTTTTTTTGCACGGTTACTGCCGTTTCTTTTTTTCTCTTAAACATAAACGTATATACTTATATAATATAATATAATATAATATATAATATAAATAATAATATTAACATACGGTTATATATTATTATAATATAATATATTATGATATTATATAATTTAATAATGTAATATAATATAATTATAATACAAAATTATTTATATACAACAATAATATTTACTCTATGACCCAAAAATAATAGTACACATGTAATTATCATGACATCATTAATATTATAAAAATAAGAAAATATGCAACAACATTATGTCATCATCAAGAATATAACTTTAGGGCATACATAACTCTAGAGCATTATAAAGATTATAAATTTAGGGTAAGTTGAAAGCTCTTAAAAAAATAAAAACTTTAAGCTTATTATCACTTTTGACATGAATATCTCGAGCACATCAATTTCACGTGACAGCCACCTATCATCATACTCAAAATAAAATAGTCAGTAACATTATATCATAAAGAAATTATTTAATATTGTTATATATCTATCATTAACTGTTACATAGAAAATAGCAGGTATTACACCTTGAGAGTCAAAACAAAGAAGTTAAATTGCTAGATAGTTGACTCAGAGGCATCTGACCATATGATGGGAGATAAGATCATTATTTGTGACGTACAGCCCCTGTTTCGAGAATTATAAAGTTAGGTTAACAGATGGTTCTGCGTCTAAGGTAGAAGGCAAAGGTTCCATTGTGGTCTCCAAATCTAACCCTTCAAGTTTTATTTGTCCTAAATCTCTCATATAACTTGTTATCTATTAGCAAGCTCACTAAGGATCTAAACTGTGTTACTAAATTCTATCCTACTCACTGTGAATTTCAAAATTCAGACTCAGGGTGGATGATTAGTAATGCTAGAGAACTTAAAGGGTTCTATCTACTTGAAGTGGATAATTCTCTTAAAGGACAAACTCAAGCAACAAAGTGTTCTGGCATACCTGCACTAGTTTCTCAATCCAATAAAGAGTTGATTTCTGGTTCTAGTTATGATCAAATAATGTAATGGCACCATAGCTTAGGCCATACTAGTTTCAACATTAAAAACGTTTGTTTCCTATTTTGTTCCATAATAAAAATTAACCCCTTTCATTGTGAAGTATGCCAACTGTCTAAGCATTCTCGAAATCCATACCCTGCATAGCCTTACAAGGCATCACATTTATTTTCTCTCATTCATAGTAATATATGGGGATCTTCAACCATTAAAAACATCTCAGGATCCTATTAGTTTATATCTTTTGTTGATAACCACACCAGAGTTACATGGATATTTCTAATGAAAGAAAAATTAAAAACAGGTCCAATTTTTAAAAAATTCCATTGTATGCTTAAAACATAGTTCCAAGCAAACATTTAGATCTTTAGAACGGACAATGGGAGGGAGTACTTCCATTCCATTCTTGGGAATTATTCAACAAAAAATGGGATTATACACCATAGTTCTTGTGCATGTACCCCTCAGCTAGATGGGGTTACAGAGAGAAAAAACAAACACCTTCTAGAAGTTGCTAGCGCTCTGATGTTCACATCAAATATGCATAAACATTTCTAGGGGAAGCCGTTCTCACTGCATCATACCTCATTAATCGAATGCCACCTAAAATCCTCCATTTTTAAACTCTCATTTCCACACTACTAAAAATCTTTCCCAACACCCATTTTCAATTCTCCCTGGTTCCTAACTTCTCTGTGACTATTTAGAATCTAGGATTTTCTATTATCAAAGCTAGAATCAAAACATGGGTAAGTCAAAGATAAAACTAGCCATTGTAAAAGAAGTCAAGAACATGGGAGTATTAATACATTTCTATAGCAAATTTACATAATGTATCTCTGCATCCATGATATCGACCAATGTCCATAATAAGGTGATCATGCAGATAAGATAAGTAACTGAGTATAAGATCAATGAAGCACCAATCTAGGGAAATCATTCTCTAGTTGATCATTAGATAATAAACCAGATTGTCTACATGTTAAAGAATCAGCATCTGCCTCAAGTTCACTAGCTCCTGTGTTCATCTTGTAATCTTTATCATTGGAGCTGCTACTTATGCTAGTAACGCTGCTACTATTGCTATTTGTAGAATTACAGATATTAGTTAACAACTAATATTTGAATTATTAGGACGATAAGATTCGAGTAGATAGGAGATTTAAATTTTAAGTGTTTTGTTCCTAAGTTGTAGGGTAGTCAGCAACAGTTCCTTTATTTCATGATTAGCTTTAGTCTATAAATATTGATAGGATTGTAAACTTTTTCCTTAGATTCGAATAAACTTGATTCTAGAAAATAAGAATACTTTGCTACATGGTGTTAGGCATGTATGCCTTAAGAAGTAAAAATGTAATGTGTTTTTAGAGACATTTTTATCAATAAATAATTTATTTATTATTCATATATCAAATTGTTGTCCTCTTTATGTTCATATTTGTTGAATGTATGATATGCAATCAAAAGTCTGAAACTGTCGGTCTAAACCTTTAAATTAGGCATATGATGGACAAATTATGTGAAAGATATAATTCTAAAGGTGACGGTCTAAATCATAAGATCTACAATTGAGGGAATAAAGTTGGGCACTTTATTCATGCAATGATTGTTATGTTGTCTATATCCCTAACAGGAGTTAGTTTGTCTTGGCCATTGGAGGTGGACTCTACGAATAGAAACATTGATGCATTGTCATAAGTGACAATGTATTGGATCGAAACATAAAGTGTAATTAAATTGGATTAATAATTCTGTCTTAACAAATCAATTCACTTTAGACAATCATATGTGTTGTATCTTAATCCTGAGATAAATAGTGGGCTCATTGTCTTGACTTATGTCTTTTGATGTACCAAAGGGTGACATCTATATTTTATGTTGGTATGTATGTCGGTATGTTGGAGGCATGACTCTTGATAGCGTAGACCTATTATTCATAAATACAAAATCCATAGCTCCTCTTTAGGAGTTGATGATATCCTCTTATATATGTTATCTTGTAACTGAAAAACTAGAGCGCTCAACCATTTGGATACATAGGTGTAACCGAATGGTATACCTGTTGGAAAAACGGTGCGCAGTGGAAATTTAAAAATTTTACATCAGAGTAATTTTCCAAAACACAAGTTTGACATGTTGTATGCGTAAATTAAACAGATCTTACTAACCTCAGTATGTCGAAGAACCTCCGCGACCTATGAAGAGAAGTAACGTTCCAGAAGAGCCTCAACTAACTGGTCTTCTTTGCTATTATCTATCCACAACTAGAGTGAGTGTGGGCTCACACGTACAGCTCTTCCATCAGTGACTCTCCTTCCAACCAATAGAGAGAACCCAAAGCTAGTGTTCGTGATTTGTGAACAAAAGCTCTCAGGGAGTTTTCAGATGCTCACTAGAAGAGTATCACTCTTAATCTCTCAATTGATCTGAGTAAATCATGAGACTCACTCCCTTTATATACCTATTGGTCCTAGGGTCAGTCCTTATCAGAATAGGTCTCAAAAACTCAAAACAGAATCAAGTTCGGATCAATATCTGATAAGATCCGCATGAAAACGCGTAATCTTATTTCTCGCTGATCGATAGGCCGAACAGCCTAATTAGCTGGCCAAACAGGCCCCATCGATAAGCCGAACACGTCATTTGGCAGGCCGAACTCCCGAGAAAATATCTCCACAAATCTTTTAATTTCCACCCGAGATTCTAAAGGATAAAGTCTCAATTTTGATTCAAATAACCCAATAGAGAAGTTATCTGAGCAAAAAAAACTCCATCAAAAATATCTCTAAGAAAATAAATCAATTCACAATAATTCTACAAGTTTATCTTGATCTAATTTATCCAAAATTAAATCAACCGATAAACAGACAAGAATTATCCGATCCCAATAATTCAACAAGTTTATCTTGTATTAATTTCTTACAAAATTAATTCAATCGATAAACAGACATGAATTATTTAATTCTTTCAAATTTTAAACTACTCTGATAAATCTGACATAAGTCATCAATTATTGGAATAGCATGCCGTGTCGTTACAGGATGTTGTGAGCTAGCAAAGGGGACCTATAAAGTTCAAGCTCATGATAATCATGAAACCCAATATCCCAAGTATACATTTCACAATTATCAACTCCAACGCTACTCCACTAAAAGCCTGGAGCTGCACTCTCGAACTTTATAGAATTACGAAGCTCGTATGGCTAAGTCTCCATGACATATCATAGTGTATCGTATCCCCATATGATAGTCCATAATCAGCTTAAGGACAAGTTTTGTCTTAACTTCCTGATTATTTTTATCTTACGTTCCATTATCTCACCATTAGAAAACTTACCATCCAAAGATAGTATACCATTCGGTTACACCTATGTATCCAAATGGTTGAGCGCTCTAGTTTTTCAATTACAGGACAACACATATAAGAGGATATCATTACTCCTAAAGAAGAGCTATGGATTCCATATCTATGAATAACAAGTCTACGCCATCAAGAGTCATGCCTCCAACGTACCGGCATGCATACCACTATTGAGATGTGGGAGTCACCCTTTGACACATCAAAAGACACAAGTCGAGACAACGGGCCCACTATTCATATCAGGATTAAGATACAGTACAAATGATTGTCTAAAGTGAATCAATTTGCCGAGACAGAATTATTAATCCAAATCAATTCACTTTATGTCCCGATCCAATACATCATTACCTATGACAACGTGCCAATGTTTCTATTCATGGAGCCCAACTCCGATGGTCAAGACAAACCATCTCCCAAAGGGATATAGACAACATAACAATCTTTACATGAATAAAGCGCCCAACTTTATTCCCTCGATTGCGGATCATACGTTTTAGACCGTCACCTTAAGAATCGTGTCTTCCGCATAATCAATCCATCATAAGCCCAATTCTTAAGGTTTAGACTGACAGTCTCAGACTACTGTTTGCTTAACATACATTCAACAAATATGAACGTAAAGAGGACAAGATTTGGTATATATAAACAAATAAATTCTTTATTGATAAAAATGTCTCCAAAAACGTATTAAATTTTTACTCCTTAGGGCATACATGTCTAACAATCTCCCACTTACACTAAGTGAGTAAATACAACAAATCTCACATCCCCATAGCTTCCACATGCCTCTCAAAGACTCTCCCAGTAAGTGTCTTCGTAAATAGATCTGCTAAATTGTCCTCCGACGTGATCTTGCACACTAAGACATGCCCGCCTTCAACGAAGTCCTTTATCACATGATACTTCCGATCAATATGCTTACTCTTCTTGTGAAATCTTCGTTCCTTAGCGTTAGCTATCGCCGTACTGTTATAACAGTACAGTGATACCACCTTATTCATGCTAGGAACTACCTTAAGATCCCCAAGGAACTTGCGGAGCCACACTGCTTCTTTTGAAGCATCACTACCCACCACATACTCGGCCTCCATCGTTGAATCCAAAGTGCAATCTTGCTTCGTACTTCTCTAACTGATGGCACCGCCGCCTAGAGTAAACACAAACCCTGAAGTCGATTTCCTAGAATCCAGACAGGATTGAAAATCCGAGTCAGTGTATCCTAGAGGAGTTAAGTCCTCACCCGAATACACAAGCATATACCCTCGAGTCCTTCTCAGGTACTTGAAAATATGCTTTACCGCAACCCAATGGTTCGGTCCTGGATCCGCCTGAAATCGACTTACAATCCCGACCGCATAGCTTATATCTGGTCGTGTGCAAAGCATGGCATACATGAGACTACCCACTGCCGAAGCATAAGGCACCTTCTTCATGTATTCTCTTTCTTCATAAGACTTTGGAGAGTCTTTCTTAGAAAGAGTAATTCTAGACCTAGATGGTTGCCCACCTTTCTTGGAATCCTGCATTGCAAACCTCCTGAGAATTATATCTATGTAGCCGGCTTGTGACAAAGCTATCATTTTCTTCTTCCTATCCTGAAAGATCTGGATACCGAGAACAAAATTAGCCTCACCCAAGTCCTTCATGTCAAACTGCTTGGTCAACCATAATTTGACCAATGACAACGCCTCAATGTCATTGCCAATTAGCAGTATGTCATCTATATAGAGCAGTAGAAAAACTACCTTCCCATCCTTAATGTGTTTGTAAACACATAGTTCATCCACATTTTGTGAGAACCCATAAGTCTTGATCACCTGATCAAATCTTATGTTCTAAGAACGAGAAGCCTGCTTAAGTCCATAAATTGACTTTAGCAGCTTACAAACTTTACCCTCTTGACTCGCGACCTTGAACCCGTTTGGTTGTTCCTTATAAATGGACTCATCAAGATAGCCATTCAGAAAAGCCGTCTTGACATCCATCTGTTAAATCTCGTAGTTGAGAGCAGCAGCTATGGATAAGAGAATCCGGATGGACTTAAGCATGGCTACAGGCGAAAAGGTTTCCTCATAATCGATTACTTCCTTTTGTGTATAACCCTTAGCTACCAGTCTAGACTTAAAGGTTTCGACCTTTCCATCCACTCCTCTTTTCCTTTTGTAGATCCATTTACACCCTATTGGTTTTACCCCTTCGGGAAGATCCACAATATCCCAGACCCGATTAGTCTCCATAGACTTCATCTCTATGTTCATGGCCTCTGTCCAGAGTCTTGAATCAACATCCTCCATAGCCTCTATGTAAGTATAAGGATCCCTGTCATGTTCACCCAGTTTGGCCAAGAAGGCCTCCCCATTGAACATATACCTTTTAGGTTGACGCCCGATCCTCCCACTACGCCGAAGCCCCTGAGGTTGTTGTTCAGATTTGTATGGTCTTTCTACACCGATCGGAATGGTTTCATTCGGAACCTCTAGAGTGAACGAATCACCCCTTAACTCCTCAAGCACCACTTTGCTTCGAGGTTTAAAGTCATCCATGTAACTCTCCTCAAGAAAAGTTTCCTTAGTTGAAACCACGACTTTATTTTTCTTTGGTTTATAAAAGTAACCCCCTTTTGTCCCTTCTGGATATCCTACAAACACGCAAACTTTCGAATGTGCTTCCAACTTATTCGGATCCTTAAACAGGACATGAGCCGGACATCCCCATATGCGAATATGGTTTAAGGATGTCTTCCTACTCGTCCACAACTCGTGAGGAGTTTTAGGGACCGATTTTGAAGGCACATTGTTCAAAAGATAACATGCGGTTTGTAGTGCATATCCCCAAAAAGGATAAAGGTAATGATGAATAACTCATCATGGACCTGATCATGTCCAACAAAGTCCTATTTCTTCTCTCCGTTACGCCAGTCTACTGTGGAGTGCCCGGCGTAGTCAAATGGGATAAAATCTCATTCTCTAATAAGTGTCCCAAGAACTCATCAGAAAGGTATTCCCCACCTCGATCAGATCGAAGTGCCTTTATGGGTCTACCTAATTGCTTTTCCACTTCAGCCCGAAACTCCCTGAACTTGTCAAAAGTTTCGCTTTTGTGGTGCATCAGGTACACATACCCATATCTTGAGTAATCGTCAATAAAAGTGACGAAGTACTCATACCCTACTCGTGCCCGGATGTTCATCAGTCCGCAAACATCACTATGCACAAGTTCTAGAACCCCTTCGGCCCTATTGCCCTTAGACCCAAATGGTCTTTTGGTCATTTTACCCTCCAAACAAGATTCACATTGAGGTATAGATTCCACCTTTAAGTGACTTAAAAGTCCATCCCTTACCAACCTTTAAATCCTATTCAGGTTAATATGACCAAGGCGCAAATGCCAAAGATAAGTCTTATTAGAGTGAGAAGTTTTAAGTCTTTTAGAGTTATTATCATTCATCTCAGCATTAAGCAATAAGTCCATCTTAGGTTTGATAAAATATAGATTATTTTGCATCCATCTAGAACAAATAAAAGGTTTGTTTTTACGAATCACCACTTTTTCATTAAAAGATACTACGTAGGAGTCTTTAAATAAAGAAGATACAAAAATTAAATTCCTTTTAAATTTAGGAACATAAAAACAATCTTGTAAAAATAAATTCCTATAATTATCAAAATAAAGATGAACATCTCCCACTGCTTCCGCTGAGACCAAGGATCCATCGCCCATCCGAAGCATGAAGTCTTCATGAAGCAAACTACTCGTTTCTTTGAATCCCTGCAGAGAAACACAAACATGATTAGTTGCACCAGAATCTGTGACACAAATGTCACTGGATTCCTCAACCAAACAAGTTTCTAACTATAGAAGATCAGACTTACCTCCTTTGGAAAGGAAGTCCTTGCAATGCTTCTTAATATGCCCGACCTTTCCACAGAAGAAGCACTTAAGCTTCTTGGGGTTCTTCTTCTTCTTCTTCTTGCTCTTGGTAGCAGCAGGAATAGAAGACTTCCCGTTCTTGGCCCGTTGCTTCTTTCCATTTCTAGAGTTGGAATTGGAACCAGAAACAGCTACCATATTGGCCTCACCACCAGCAGGAGACTCCTTGATCAGTAGTTCGAACTCCTGTAACTATTTCATAAGTTCTGTTAAGGTCATATCCCATCTATTGCTCAAATTAAAAGTAGCTCTAAACGGAATAAATTCCTTAGACAGAGTCTCAAAGACTATAGTCATCTGAGTTTCAGCATCGATGTCGGCTCCATTTGTTTGAGCCTCAGCGAGGTAACCCATGACCAACATCATGTGCTCCTTTACAGATGTCCCCAGCCTCTGTCTACAATTTCAGAGTTTTTGAAGCGCCCCTTGCCGCTTTGTTATGGCCTGGCCTCCAAACATATCCTCAAGATTATCCAAGATCTGCTTCGCAGTCTCATAATCCTGATGTTGAGCCTGTGGCACGTTGTTCATGCTGGCCATAACATAGCAGCGGCCTGATCGTTAGCATCTTTCCAGCGATCGTACGCTTGGAATTGCTCATTACTTGAGTCTCCAGTAGGCTCGGGAGGAAAAGGGGTTGTCAGTACATATTTTAGTTTCTTAAAGGACAGGACGATATCCAGGTTCCATTTCCAATCGTTATAATTCTCACCGGTTAATTGGTTTTTATCAAGTATCGATGATAAAGCGTTTTTGGACATTTTCAATCTACAATAAAGAATCATATACCAAACATAAGCAAACATATAATAATAATTTAGTAAGATAACACAATCATCTAAAATCATACAAATGTGTTTATGTGTCAAAACCTTCAAAATATCACAACCTTACAACGATAATTCCCAATTCAGAATTCAACAAGCTCCTAGGGGAGTCATGCCAAATTCAATCAGGAACACGGATCCCCTCCTGATTAATATATGCCATCCAGGACCCGTATGATCAAGCATATATTAATAATCATTTCTTTGGCCATTAATTTTATTAACAGAGCTCCTAGGGGAGGTTAATAATAAAATTAACGTGAGTGTATAACCATCGTTTCAATATTTTATCCATGATTTATAATCACCACCTAGGGGTGTGCAACCATAAATCATACTAAAATACCTTATCCTTTTTAGAGATCCAATCTGGTACATGATAGAAATCCCTTCCTAGGGGTTGGGACCACCATGTTCTGCCTATGGACCAACGATGGAGGCCTTAGGTCCTCTCTTTGAAAACCTTCTCCCACTCAATCTTTTGAAGTCAAGGTTTTATTTTAAAATTATGCGTGAACAATTTTAATATGAGTGGCACCCCCTATTCTATATGACATGTTATCAATATACATGGTAAATCATATTATAATGCAGACAAGCAAAGCTACAAGCAAAATAATAAAACAACCACAATATTAGGGTTCCACCCTAGAGAAATAGGAAAAACTAAGATTACAAGAGAATAATCGGGACATTTATTGATTCTTCATCCTTGAATCCTCAAGCTGTATTCTTCTTCATGCAATACCCATCTTCAAGTCTTTAATCTCGTATGAATCAAATACTTCATATTTCTGGTCATATCCAAATTTAATGTTTCTCAGAATTGTCCCAAAAATAAAATTAAAACTGCACCGTCAAAACTGCATCTTTTCTAGAAACTTTTCTAGCTCTCGGTCGGCAGGCCGATTTGGGTGATCGGTCTGTCGGTCATGTTCCATTGGCCTGCCGATCCATGAAGGTTCGGCCTACCGGCAGAGCTAGTCGATTTCGGCCCCACTGTCGGCCTGTCGAACCACACGTCCGGCCTACCGATCTGTGACCATCGGCCGGCCGAACTGTGAGGTCCGGCATGCCGACCGAGCAGAAATCCCTTATTCTAGAAAGTATAATTTAAATGCAATTTATCAATTTTATTTTCAACAATTCAAAAACATAAAATTAGAGACTTAGGAAATACCTAGGAGCGCCATCATCTTTCTTCTAGATCCGTCTTTAGATCCGTCTTCTTTGAATAATTATTTAATTACAAAATCTTTACAAATTTAAAATTAAACAATAATTCCTAGACGGAGATAATAGTCCGCTTTCTAATTACATGAAAAACCTATATACACATTCTGACCTCTAAGGAACCATAACCGATACATATTAATTAATTAATTAATTAATAATTAAATAATAATTTAATCAACCATAATTAATTAATAATCATTTACCATATAATCCATGACAACATATATAATTTATAGAAACCCAGAGTGTCAACTCTCTATAAAATTTCATTCAAGCATAGGAGAGACTAAGATCACAAAATTTATGTATACAACATGATCACAAACTTGCAAATTTATGTAAAAACTATGGCTCTGATACCAATTGTTGGAAAAACGGTGTGCAGCAGAAATTTAAAAATTTTACATCAGAGTAATTTTTCAAAACACAAGTTTGACTTGTTGTATGCATAAATTAAACAGATCTTACTAACCTCAGTATGTCAAAGAACCTTCGCGACCTGTGAAGAGAAGTAACGTTCCAGAAGAGCCTCAACCAACTGGTCTTCTTTGCTATTCTCTATCCACAACCGGAGTGAGTGTGGGCTCACACGTATAGCTCTTCCACCAGTGACTCTCCTTCCAACCAATAGAGAGAACCCAAAGCTAGTGTTCGTGATTTGTGAACAAAAGCTCTCAAGGAGTTTTTAGATGCTCACTAGAAGAGTATCACTCTTAATCTCTCTATTGATCTAAGTAAATCATGAGACTCACTCCCTTTATATGCCTATCGGTCCTGGGGTCAGTCCTTATCAGAATAGGTCTCAAAAACTCAAACCAGAATCAAGTTTGGATCAATATCTGATAAGATTCGCGTGAAAACGTGTAATCTTATCTCTCACTGATCGACAGGCCGAACAGGCCCCATCGGCAGGCCGAACTCCCCAGAAAATATCTCCGGAAATCTTTTTTTTTTCACCCAAGATTCTAAAGGATAAAGTCTCAATTTTGATTCAAATAACCCAATAGAGAAGTTATCTGATCAAAACAAACTCCATCAAGAATATCTCTAAGAAAATAAATCAATTCACAATAATTCTATAATTTTATCTTGATCTAATTTATCCAAAATTAAATCAACCGATAAACAGACAAGAATTATCCGATCCCAATAATTCAACAAGTTTATCTTGTATTAATTTCTTACAAAATTAATTCAACCGATAAACATACATGAATTATTTAATTCTTTCAAATTTTAGACCACTCTGATAAATCTGACATAAGTCACCAATTATTGGAAAAGCACGCCGTGTCGTTACAGGATTTTGTGAGCTAGCAAAGGGGACTAAAATGGACCTATAAAGATCAAGCTCATGATAATTATGAAACCCAATATCCCAGAGATACATTTCACAATTATCAACTCCAACGCTACTCCACTAAAAGCCTAGAGCTGCACTCTCAAACTTTATAGAATTACGAAGCTCGTGTAGCTTAGTCTCCATGACATGTCATAGTGTATCGTATCCTCATATGATAATCCATAATCAGCTTAAGGACAAGTTCTGTCTTACCTTCTTGATTATTTTTATCTTATGTTCCATTATCTCACCATCAGAAAACTTATTATCCAAAGATAATATACCATTCGGTTACACCTATGTATCCAAATGGTTGAGCGCTCTAGTTTTTCAATTACAGGACAACGCATATAAGAGGATACCATTACTCCTAAAGAGGAGCTATGGATTCCATATCTATGAATAACAAGTCTACGCCATCAAGAGTCATGCCTCCAACGTACCAGCATGCATACCACTATTAAGATGTGGGAGTCACCCTTTGGCACATCAAAAGACACAAGTCGAGACAACGGGCCCACTATTCATCTCAGGATTAAGATACAATACAAATGATTGTCTAAAGTGAATCGATTTGCCAAGACAGAATTATTAATCCAAATCAATTCACTTTATGTCCCGATCCAACACATCATCACCTATGACAACGTGCCAATGTTTCTATTCACGGAGTCCAACTCCGATGGTCAAGACAAACCATCTCCCAAAGGGATATAGACAACATAACAATCTTTACATGAATAAAACGCCCAACTTTATTCCCTCGATTGCGGATCATACGTTTTAGACCGTCACCTTAAGAATCGTGTCTTCCGCATAATCAATCCATCATATGCCCAATTCTTAAGGTTTAGACTGACAATCTTAGACTACTGTTTGCTTAACATACATTCAACAAATATGAACTTAAAGAGGACAAGATTTGGTATATATAAACAAATAAATTCTTTATTGATAAAAATGTCTCCAAAAACGTATTACATTTTTACTCCTTAGGGCATACATGTCTAACAATATCGTCTTTAGATAGTAAGTTTTCTGATGATAGGATAATGATACGTAAGAGAAAAATATCGAGAAGGTAAGACAAAATTTATTTTTTACCCGATTATGTATAATCCTATAGGAATACGATACATTATTATATGTGATGGAGACTTAGCTATTCGAGCTTCATAATTCTATATAGTTAAAGAGTGTAGCTCTAAGCTTTTAGTGGAATAGCATTAGAGTTGATAATTATGAAATGTATATTTAGGATATTGGGTTTCATAATTGTCGGGAGCTTGAGCTATATAGTTCCATCAGATTCCCTTTACTAGCTTGTAATAAATCTTGTAATGATACAATATGCTTTTCTAATAAATTGGTGACTTGTGTTAAATTATTAGATTGGCTAAAATTTGAGTTAATTGGATTTAATAATTGATGTTTGTTTATCAATTGAATTAATTTTATAATTAATTCAAGATAAACATGTTGATTTATTGTGGATAATATTTTATTTGTATAGGTTTATTTATATATGACTATTTTTATCAAATAACTTCTCTATTGGGTTATTTAAATTAAAATTGTAACACCCCCTTACGGACGTCACAGATGTCATTACATTGATCCATGTGACTATTAATTTAGATAAACTATTTAAATTTAAAACAAAGTTTGCAAACATATCCCAAGATCTATATATACAATTTTGTTTACTAAATATAAATATTTCAAAGCCTTTTTATATGTACTTAAATAGTTTATCAATACCAATTTAATGAAGCCAATGCAAATAAAATTTAAAATCATCATTTTATTCTGTTAACAATTCGGTAGGCCAAACTACGGACACCGACAGGCCGAACATGACCGACAGTCCGAACTTCAACTTTCGACAAGTCGTCTGAGGCTCAGTAAAACGGGGTTTTAAAATCTCATAAATCAGTAGGCTGATACCACGTCGGCAGACTGATCAATAATAATTAGCAGGCTGATCTATTGCAAAAACAATAGCAAATAAAATAAAAAAATATGCCAATTCAACATAGTGCAAAAAAAAAAAAAAATCTCAACACACAATAAATAAAATCATTGCTCAAAAACTTTAAAACTCTTGCTTGGCGTTCTTCTGCTTTCAATCTATCCTTTAATGCTCATATGCCTATCCCCGCCCCCCACTAATTTCATAATCCTCTTACCCTTATCTGCGACATAATATAAAACTGAGTAAGCAAAAGCTTAGTAAGTACATTTTCTATCTCACAATGTAAAACATTTTATGAACATCCTTATGAAACATCATAACCATAATCATCATCATCATAATAGTGCACTAGGCACAGTTTTATATTGAACATATCTTTTGTTAACATTAACAATATTAAAACTTTGTTCACTTTATCTTCAAGGGCCTAAGTGTTGCACCATTAGCATCATTATAGACACGCCGTCATGAGAGGAGAGGGGTAGCAAATCCCAAACCAAACATGACATCATAAACATAAACATAACATAATATAGGGTGTGCAACACTCATTTAGGTGATACATATATATACATACATATATATATATACTTATATCCTTTGAAAAACATCATCATCAAAACATGCATAAACTTTTATACATCAAAAGTTTCATAATAAAAATTATGTATAATCATCATGAAAATCATTATAAAACCATCATGAACAAAGATTTCAAACTTTTCATAAACTCATCATGTTGCAGATGAGAATGTACTTACTTGACTTGCTTACTAAATCTTGAAATGTTTATGTCATATATTCATATAAAAATAAAATTAACATTTATCTATATTCAAGGAATCATCCAATACCATAATACATACACACCTCCATTTCAAGAAATACATGAACACAAATATATTTTACCAACTTATAAGTACTCATGCAAAAACTACAATACTAATACCTGCCTGACCCTTATATATTCATAATTCAATAACTCACAATTCATACACAATTAGAGCATGAGACTCTAGCGGAACAAAGCTAACATATAAACATAATATCATGATTTTTTGTTGGTCATAAAAATTCCCTTTGATAACCAAAACAAGTCACACACTTCATAGCATGAAATCTGCCAGTACAACCAAAAGAGTGAGCAGTCCTATCTAACATTCATATAATAAAGTATTTATATCACAAAATAATTCCACAAAAATCCTGCATGTAATAGACACCTAAAACTATAACATATCAAAAAATTACCTTTAAATAAATTCCAAAACAACCCAAAACATGCTTTAGAAGTTAGAGACAGAAATAGCTTCAAACATATTAGGCAGTGAGTCACACACAATCATTATTTTCAAATAGTTAAAATAAAATTGCTTAGACTCTAAAATTTTTATGACAACCTATTAACATATAAATACAGAAGCATAAAAAGTTTCAACACCAAATAAAATCATTTGATTACCCAAAAATGTCATAAAACAAGAAGTCCAAAAATTCACTAATAGAACAGTCATAAAACCTAGTCTTAATTAAAATTCAATAACACATAAAATATTTATCATTTCACCATGAGACTTGCCAGTTCAAACTTAATATATAAATGAACATATCATCCAAATTTTGTACAAAATAACTCTCATTTGCCCTATAAACAAAAACTATATTTTTTGCGCAACATAACTAATCAGCAACATTTTATTATGAGTGACAGAGACTAAAAATTTAATATCTCAACATAGAAAACTCCAAATGGCGTGAAATTTTGAGGAATATCACATAACACATGCATGAATATCATACTAAAATTTCACAGCAAATGAAAATTCCTAGAAAAAAATATCGCAATAGAATTAAAGGGGGAAAAATACATTTTAGAAATAAACCGAGAACGAATTCTTACCTCAAAACAATTCTTTTCAAATTTCCTTTGATTTCGCCCAAGAGAAACAATATTTCATTCAAATATTTGTAAGAGAATTGAGAGAGATAAGGGGTGAAAAACGTAATGAAGAGGGAGAGAAAGTGTCTGAGATAATTTAAAGAAAAAGAGGGGGAGAAAGATGTGATAGAGAGAGTGAAATTAACGTGAATGAAAATAATGCAAGGGGGTCAATATTCTCTATTATGTCAGAATTTTGCTAAGTAAAATTGAGGCAAATCACGTGGGGAATGGAGAGGATTAAGTCAACTTATTAGCTCTACTTTCCATATTTCAACTTTCAAAATAGGAAACCATTTCAAATAATTCAATCATCTATAAAATTCAAATTATTCCATCACATAAAATAAGGAAATAGACCAAAATTAAGCTAATCATTCAGCACATCTCATCTAATCACAATAATCACTGATATCACAAATTTGGGAGGTTGTTTGTTGATGTGCTCGTCAGCAATCTTTGGCATGCCGACTGCTCAGTCTGGCCTGCCAATAAAATCCATCGGCCTGCCGTTCCATGAGAGACAATTCAGCTTGCTGATCTTGAAGGATCGGCCTGCTGAACTATTGTATACACTAAAATATCACTAAACATAATTAATTCTTATGCACACATTATATCTGACATGAACACCTTGAGCACATCAATTCCACGTGACTATCACTTATCATCAAACTTAAAATAAAATAGTCAATAACATTATATCATAAGGGAAAATACTTAACGTGTTATTTTTCTAACAATATCTGTTACATGAAAATTGGTGGGCATTACAAAAACTGAGGCTCTATAAAAGATACCAGGAAATAATAAGATAAGGTTTATTCAATCAGTCGAGACAGGATCTATTAGATCAACCTATAGGGTTCAAATTAGATTCAAACTCGAGGATCAATGACGACGCGGTCGACAACGCCTTTGTATCGTGGTCGACCGCCATAGTTAAAGATAGAATTTGATTACATGGATTTTGACTTTGACACTGTTTCAAACTTGAATTTGAGTACTTATCTGATAATGATTAACCACAGTTCTGACCTCTATAAATAAGAAGTGAGACTCATAAGTTATTCAAATTAGTTGAGAGATCAAGAGTGAACACTCTATTCTATGAGTCTCTAAAACTCACCTGAACAGCTATTGTTCACAAATCACAAATGGTAGTTTTGGGTATTTCTCAATTGGTTGGAAGGAGAGCCACCAAAGAAGAGCTGTACAAGTGTGCCATCACACACTGATCATGGATAAAGAATAGAAAATAAGACCAGTTGGTTGAGACTCTTCTAAAATGTTCTTCTCTTCATAGATTGCAGAAGCTTTTCGACATACAAGGTTTGTAAGATCTAGTTAATTTATGTATATAGCGTGTCAAACTTGTGTTTTAAAAAATACTCTAATTAAAATGAATAAATGTAGTGATAATTTGATTCTTCGTTGCTGTAGTAAATAGGAGAGAAAATAGAATTTCTTTCTTCGTCTTAAAAAAATAAAATAAAAATAGGGGAAATAATTGTGGCACGTTCACTAAAAAAAATCCTTTTGTAGCCAATCATTTATTAATAAAAATTAATATACTCAACACAAAAGCAGAAAAAGAAATAATAGTAACTTGGTTCCGAGTGTCAACCATTATACCTACAATGATTGGGCATACTATCGCTGTTCATAATGGAAATGAGCATTTACCCATTTATATAATGGATCATATGGTAGGCCATAAAATAGAATTTGTTAATTTTTGCGTATAGAGTGTCAAACTTGTGTTTTAAAAAATACTCTAATTAAAAATTTTAAATTTCTACTGCATATTGTTTTTCCAAAAGTTGGTATCAGAGCTCCGATTTTTAGATAAATTTACGAGTTTGTGATCATGCTATATAAATAAATTATGTGATCTTGATCTCTCCTATGCTTGAATTTAATTTTTTAGAGAGTTGGCACTCTAGGGTTTCTATATATTTATGTTGTCATGGAATTATATGGTGAATGCTTATTAATTAATTATGATTGATTAAATTATTATTTAATTAATTATTAATTAATTAATTTATGTCGGTTATGGTTCCTTAGAGGTTAGAATGTGTATCTAGATTTTTCATGTAATTAGATGACGGTCTATCATCACCGTCTAAGAATTATTATTTAATTTTAAATTTGTAAGAATTTTGTAATTAAATAATCATTTAGAGAAGACAGATTTAGAAGATGGATGATAGCGTTCCACAAGTATTTCTTGAGTCTCTAATTTTGTGTAAAGTTGGTCGAAAAGAGCTAATAAGATTTAATTTTCTTAAAAAAAAAAAGAGCTTATAAGAATCGAAAAGTCGGTTGATTACTCATCAAAAAAGGCTTTTTACAAGTATGCCAAAAATTTAAGGATTGAATTGATTTGTGTCAGAAAAAGATTAATAATTGCAAAAAAATATCACAGCATACTTTGTATATAAAAAATCAAATACACTCTCAAGGCATACACTGCAGATGTTGTTGGAGTGAATTTTCAAACATCAATTTCCTCACACGTACTTTGATGATCTCTGGTTGAATGCCTAGAGCTCTGCCGCCTTTGAATGGTCACTGACATATTTATAAAGACATTTCGCAGCTTAGCCAAACAGTAATAGAGATATTTTAGAGAAGAGTAGAGAAAAAAAAAAAGAATAGTAGGGCTAGAAGGAGAACAATGAATTTGTCTTTGCTTTATTGGTTTGCATCCAATTTATGGCAAGGATGTCAACGATTTACAGATTGCCTCCACAATCATCAGATCTTTGACACATCATATCCGTATTGAGCTCAAGGTTTGTGCTCATTTTTTCCTCTTGGGAAAGGCCCATCGTGAATTTCCCTAATTCTCCTTTTCATTATTTCTCTCAAGTTTCATGTGTGCTCATGTTTTTTGGAACCTTTGAGTGTTATAGGGCACGTGTCGAGTCAGAAATGGTCACCCTAACAAGCGAACACGTGCTCAGCTTTACAAATATATTAACCTTTATTTCGCTCAAGTCCCTTGACCTTTCTCTTAAGGTATGCCTGATCCGACAAGGAGGTCGAGGTCCTTTTAAGGTCTTCGGAGTTCTTCGGCTTCATGGACATCATTCATTTTCCTTTGTGTGGTCGAGTATCGAAAACTAATTGTTGATGGGTGACATGTATCTAATTATCATTGGCCTAAATAAAAATCCCCCAACAGGTACTAGCTGGTAATTGCCATAAATAGCAGCACTACGACTGTTTCCTACTAGAAAATTACAAAAATACACAAAAATTTTTAAAATTACATGGAAACATACAAATAAACAGATCAAATTAAACTTATAAATAAAAAATAAATAACAAAATGACAAATAAAAAATGGAAAAATAGAAAAAAGAAAAGAAAAGAAAAGAAAATTCTCCAAGGTTTCTTAAAAAAATATGACGCAGTCACTCCTCTGTTGAGCTTAGGACGGATTGCAATGACAACAAGCTGGGCACGGCGATTTGCAGGAATGGCAACACCAAATTTTGAGTAATGAAGGCGCTAGATCAGTTGAGATTGGATCTGATCTAGTCGTCGCGACTAGTTTTGCACAGAGATTTGAGGCTTCAATTTGCAGTTCTCTTGGAGCCAATTCTATACGATTAAGCCATTGAATCCAAACTACATGATTCATTTTGTATCAAGAGAAGAGAGAAATAACACATTTAAGAGAAGGAATAAAAATTAATAGCATAATGTAGACCTAAAAGTTCAAGAATTCCCAAATATCCTTTTCTCCATTTATGCTCTGATGACAGTGACTTTGCTCAGCCATTCACCGAGTCGGATTCATGTGGAGATTGATCTTAAAAGGCATCTAAGCGACTGGTAAATTTTACATTTAAATGGTAAATATTCGATTTCCCAACATAACAGGTTCTTTTTTTCTAGTTATAAATAAATTATTTATGATGCAAACGTAACATTTACTAAGAATGTACAATCTATTTAACTTTCATATAAGTAGGCTCTTTCTACAGCCCCCACCCAGACTTCTGTTGTAAGTTTCCCCCACCTAAAATTGACACTTAGCGGATTATGGTTGGGGCAAAGGGAAGAGCTTACCGGTTATAGCCGGTTGTTTCAAGACTTCTTTTGTAACGGGGCAGACAAACCATTATTCTGTATTTTATTACAACTTGACGATTCAAAAACGTCCAACTTTTTTTCTTTTAATCACTTATACATTATACGTTTATAAATATATATATATATATATATAAGTTTTAACCACACATACTTTTTTTAAAGGTAAAATAAACGGTAATGACAAAAAATTTATTATATATCAGCTTTAATAGCATATCTGAACAAAACTCATACATGTATAGTTTAATCGATTAATGACAAGAAGTAACGAATAATAGATGGTAAAAACAATAAACAGAGTAATTCAGAATGGTTTCTAAAAGAGAAAAAAAAGTAACTTGGAACAACAACAAATATAACATGGGTCACACAAATTAAATTACAGTATGCATATAGACAAATAAATTTATGAGAACATTGTCGAGACGATCCTTAAAGTCATAAACGTTATATATAACATTTTTAACAAAAAAGTGTGCAATGTTAAATATTCACATACACATATATAAACAAAAACGTATAATGTCTAAGTATATTATTTGGTTAAAAAGAAAAAAAGAAATGTAATCCATAGAACGAAAAAGAAATCAATTGATAAGTGGTATAGGTGGAATAAAATACAAAACAATAGTTTGTTACTATGCTTTATTTTTATTAGAAACGTATAGGATATGTGGCGAAAAGAGGACGAAAGGGTGATAAGTGACCCTAGCGCTTCCCTACAGCGGATATATTCCGTGGAATGAGAGATTAGACAGCGCCGGAAGCGCATTCGACTACAAACCTAAAATCATGGAGTCTCAGAAATATCTACAGCAGTAGATCGTCGCTAACAATGGGCATGAATTTGGATGCTGCTGCTGTTACTTTTACTTTTACTTTTACTTTTACTTTTACCGAGCATCCCTTCTTCTGCCTTTTTCTCCTCAACCGCTCCTGCTCGGAAACCAGCAATTCCATTTATATATATATATATATATATATATATACACACATACATACATACATACATACATACATACATACATACATATACATATACATACATATATATATATATTGTTTTTATTCTTTTCCATCATACCACACGTACACGTGTATAAGACTATGATAAGACTCCTTCCTACAAGGTCTCATAAGACTCTTTTGTTTTAACCTTGGATAAAAAATTATTAGTCCAAAATCACACATTAATAAATATAAAATTAGACACTACCATATCTAAATTTTTTAACGAAACGAATTGAAAAAAAACCTCAAAATTTTTAGAAAAATTTTAAAAAATCCGCAGACAACCTCTTACAAACTCATAGATCAAGGAAACTTGGACGTTTTCAAGATCAAGCAATTCTTTTGAACTAAGTTTTGATGTTAGATTTTCAAAACTTGAACTTTGATTTAAAGTTGTGTTTTAGTATCAAAGTTGTGCGAAATATGTTTTGATGTTTGTAGATGATTATACAATATTTTGTACTTTAGATGCCTGTAAAATTGGATTGTGTTGTTTTGGATTTGAATATTTTCAAATTTGAATCATATTCTTGCATAAGTTTTGTAAAAAATCAAAGTTTGATAATGCTAGATGTGTTTGATGCATGAAAAATTGAAAAAAGGGGTTTACATGTGTTTAAAAGTGATATCCTAAAGCTTTGTATCTCTTTCATGTTCTGAGATTTGACAAAATATGTTGGATCAAACTTTGAAGCTCAAAAACTTTGAAAATGAATGGTTGGAGTTTTCCAAATTTAATCTCTAGCAGCAGACCGGTCTGGTAAGTTCGGTAGGCTGGACAGGATCGACAGGCCGAAATCTGTCAACTGACAAGCTGAACTCTGTCAGCAGGTTTGGCAGGCCGAACCCTATTAACTGACAAGCCAAACTCTACTGATCGACAGGCTGGACCTTGCAATCGGTAGGCCAGCCAAGTAGTCCAAATGTGGCAGTTTTAGCCAAGAGGCTGAAAATAGTTGATCAACAAGCTGACCGAATAGTGCAAACTTGTCTATTTCCTTCATTTTGTGGCTAGGAAATGTCCCAAAAATTATGTTCTTTGTATTCAAACATGGAGAATATAAAGTATGGTTATTTTTATATGTTTAGGATAATGAGGTACTTAGAGTTTACATGGTGAACTTGATTGTATAAGCTGAAAGTTATCTGTGGATCTTTTGCAAAGAGGTAAGAATTCTATTACTCATCTTTTGTGAGGTTTTGATTGATTAAGATTGGTTCTTTACATTGCAAGATATGCATATATTATTTGGTACATATATGGACATTAATTATGACACAATGATATAGAACTCGTCATATGTTATACAGCAATATTAAATTGATCTGACATATGTTAATATAATGAGTGGCATGGTTAGAAAATACACTCTATAGATAACAGTATTGGTTATGAAGGGGATGGTAAGACGTGAAAAGGGCGACGGTTGCGCCTTAGGCACGAATACCCTAAAAGGTAAAATAGAGGAGAGGCCACGACGTTCCCTTAGGTCGAAAATCTTTGTAACGCCCCTATATGGGGGTTAACAGTTTTTAATGAGATAAAATAAAAATAAATAATAAAAGTAAAACCTTAAAAATAAAATTTGCCCGGGACTTAAATGAAAACTCTCAACTCAAAATTAAAAATATAAACGATAAATAAACCACAGTTTTAATGTAGCACCTTAAATTTAATAATATAAACTGTTGTCATCATCATTTTAACCCTCAACACATTGTAATACAGTCACAGAAAGTAACAATTGATGCTTACATTATCATGAAGAACATTCTCAACGATTGAAGCAGTCCCAATGTAATATAGCTACATCACTTCCTCAACTATATTTCTCGTAGCCACCTCACACTTAGTGAGTCCTGAAAAGATATAAACATAAGGGTATGAGCAACACTATGCTCAGTAGAGAAAGCCATTACTCACCTTTAGGTTTTTATCATTACCACATTAAAACCTGCATTGTTAATAAGTTACATCATATTCCAGATTATGAGGTTTATTATGATCATATCTTATGGATACCGTAGTTAATCATTACCAAGTGTCATAATTACACATTTATACAAATATTACCAATCATCATTGTTCCTAGGTATCCATGCTAAATTGAGTATCACTCAACTCATCGAAACCCAAATGGGCGCACTTGATCACCCTATAAACATTCCAAGGGTGTTCCGGTGAGGGGACATCAAGCCCCGAGTCCTCACCAAATCGATTCCTGTACAGTGTGTTTTGGGACTTTCAACCCAAGGAAGCGTCATCGCCTTCCCCCTATTTTACCTTTTAGGGTATTCATGCCCAAGGACGTAACCGTCGCCCTCTTCATGTCTCACAATTTCTCTATATTGAATCATTATCAATAGAGTTAGTTTTCCTAACCATGCTTCTCAATTTATAACATGTGTCAATTCATTATGTTCCTCGCCGTACAATACAAGACGAGTCCATGTCGTAGTTTCATATGTGATAATCATATAATATCAGTTCAACATAGATATATATATATTGCGGCAAAACAATCAATTTTAATTCTATAAAAACCTCACAAAAGATGAGTAATAGAATCCCTACCTTTTAAGCTTATCAACAGTCTCTTAATCCTGGAATCAATTAACGTTAGCTCCATACTCCCTTGATCCTAAGGCGTGCATAAGGACAATTAAAACTAAAGCACAACATACAACTACATTCATAAAATTTATTTTAATTTAATCTTAGAATTTCAAGAAATAACCACTGCCCATAGAGGTATTATAAAGTTTAACAATATAAATTTTCTGTCTAGGGCATATACACTTAGACTTCATACATATGCTCCAAAATAGCAACAAACATATACTTAGGTTTAAGAACGCAAATTTGAATAATCCTTTAGTATAAAAGAAAATTTATAAATGAAAGACTAAATTTGTTCATAAGATTCTAACCTCGGATTATGGTTAGTTGGAAGCTTGAAATGGCTTCAAAACAGGTTCCTTTACTTCGGTATGACTGAAATTCTTGCTCAAATGGAGGTGATGGTGGCTGATTTTTATGGCTGCCTTGAAGAAGTTCTCTAAGTATTTTGCTTCAGCAAAGAAATGAGAAGAAGAGTGTGGGAACCGTGGAAGAAAAAGGAAGAAAAGATGAAGTCTTTGAAAAGAAGTGATAGAAACAATTATAGAGGAGACATGTTGAAGCATGTCACGGAGGAAATAAAGAAAATGAGGGTCAAGAGTAGTTGGAAAAGATATCCTTATGTCTCATCTAAAGACTTTAACACACATAATGCCAATATGACATTTTTGAGATTTATTAGAAGTTCTAAGGCTTTTTAGTAATCATACTAAATAAATATAGGAGAATTTTAAAAAACTTAAAAATAGATAAAAATAAATATTATAAAATAAATTTAAATGAAGCAATTTTTTTTATACATTAAAAATTAATTTAATTACCTCAATACCCGTTAGGAGAATAACGGGTGTCACAGCTCTACCCCCCTTAAAGAAATTTCGTCCTCGAAATTTCAATTCTAGTAATACTAGTAAAAATTATGATTCCACTATGATTCCAATTCCGAGTCTAAACCGTTAATGTTGTTTGTCCTCCAAATTTAAGTCATCGTATCTCCACTTATTTACTTGCATAATAAATCTTACTCCTAAATCCCTCAATGAGAGTATTTCTGACAAGTTTCAACTTATAACACAGTATAATAGTCTAAGAATCTGATCAGGCATACATATTGACCATACCATGATTCCAGTCCTTCATTGTCCATGGACTGTGATTTACAATCACATTTAAGGAGATTGCCAGAGAAATTTTATATACTTCATCTTTAGGTTCCTTTTCCTTTTTGAGTAAGGAAAAGTCAAATATATTTGATTTCATACCTCAACTAATAAACTAAAACATAATCATAAAACATATATCACAAACACTTATATTCAAAACCATACATTAAACTTATTCATAGAGATATTAAACGGAATCTCTGGTTGCAAACATACCCGACATATTTTTCATTAAACAGCTATCCTCATGACACAAACATTCAATCCAAATAATATACTCATATTTCATATGGAATATCCCCATAACTGACTTTGGTACTTCCACATAATATTAACAGAATATTACACATTACAAACATGATACGGATACGTTTCGAGAGTACAAGGCACTCCGTATACCAGCTATCCATATCATGCATGCTTAGAGGATACAAAAACATCGATAAACAAAAGATCGGACCTTAAGAAGGATGCGTTTCGAGAGCATCAAGTACTCCGTATCCAGCCATCCCGGCATTAGGCTCAATGAATCTAAAAGATTGAACAACAACGTACCACAAGAAACACAGAATACAAGGCAAACGGTTATTCGTAACACACGAAATACGGACACACATGCCTACATGCCAAAGATAAAACAAAAAGATTACAGATGGAGATTCAAATCAATTGGCCGCTCCCGGCTTTCCCTTTCCCATTCAAGCTTGGATGTTGCAGTGTCGGATTCTGGATGTATGATTTGCATTTTATCTATCAATTCCTCAGCTGTTGAAGCAGTGACAGATTTGTCTCTCCGATTCTGTAGTGATGTTTTCTTCCACAGCGTAATCTAGAAATTTCAAAAGACCGTCATAAAAACCCTTTACGTTCAGCAGTCCCAAAGGTTTGGAATAAAAGCCCAACAATTGCCCACAAGCAACTATAAATATTTCCTCAAGAGTACCTAGACCACCAGGTAATGCTATAAAAGCATCAGAATTATAGATTATGTCTTTAAAATTTTTAGGGATACTCCTGACTCCTTCTCCCTTACCTATGGCTTCCTTACAAAGGTTTCCTTCAACTGGAATATGAGGCCAAATTCTTACATCAGTAGCGTCGCTAGACCTAGCTGCTAGTGCCATATTTACCATCATTTTTATACTACCACCCCCATAGATTATGTTAATCTTCTTGCGTGCTAGGACTTGCCCTAAGTGATTTGCAGCTTCTAAATAAGCTTTATCTTTTCCAAAGCTGGAACCACAAAAGACACAGACATTCTTTATTTTCTTCGTGGACTGGGAGGTAGACATATTTGGTTTATAGAAGTGGTTGCTTAATGTCTGCTCCACTTAGACTTCGGGTTCTACATGAGATTTTAAAGATGAGAAATATACAAAAAGGGCTAAAGAGATAGACGAGTAGGTAATGAAAAAGTAATCCAAAGATTTAAACAAAATCTTGTGCGGATAAGAAAATAAGATAAGGTGATTGATAGTTTACAGAAAATCTGATTCACTTTTTAAAAAAGATTAGAATCTAATTGTATAACTTTTGACAATTGAGAACAATTCGACAGAAGACCCTCATGACACAACTGTAGACTTTTTGACAAATATACACCAAGTCTAGAAATTTAATATAAACGACAAATACCGTAGAACTTTTGAAATTTGAGACACAAATCTTGAAATATCTGGATAAGCTTTTCAAAATTCAAACATATTACTGTACCGTATGTAACGTGTCTGATAAGATAATATATTTTATTATATATATATTTAAGAAAATCATAAATTAAATAAGATATTAACACTTACTGTATCAATCTAATAATCACAATTATTTCAAACACAAAAGCAAATATTCTGAGTAAAAGAAAAACACAAACTGTTGAACATCAGCTAAAACTGCTTCAAATAAGTAAAGACTAAATAACCTTTATAGAGCGATGACTTATTCCCCATCCAGTTTTCTTATGGCTTGGCAAACAGGATCTAAAAATACCATATTCCAGAGGCGTTGTCTTTCTGTATAAAATTTAGGCCAGAGTTTAAAAATAGCTCCTTGAACATATCCACTAGGGTGACCGTGGAGAGGAGGATGGATGCTATCCAAGTTCTCCTTTGAAAGTCCATCCCTACAAAACCTTATTTTATCCTCTCTATTCGTAGACATATAACCAGGTGAAGTACATTTACCGTTACAATTTTGTCTTCCACATTTGTTACAAGTGACCACGATGGCACGAGCTCTTCTTTTCATTGCACTACGACTGGTACCTGTTCCTGGTAAACCGACATCTTGACTAAAGTCACTCGGACGGATTTTCCCCTCTATTAACATTCTCACATCACAAGGGATGCCAAAACGCATAAGAATCCACAACCGAGTAATTCTAGCCTTGTATTTCTTTCTAAGAATCTTTTGGGAGAGTGATGGGAAATACTTTCTCAGGTGTTGGTACTTTGGGTCCATGATGAGATGAAAGAAGAGTAAATAGAAAGGAAAAATTAAGATAGTAAATTGCAGAATCCTAGAATTCCTTCTTCTTTTAGAGGAAAAGAAGAATTTTTAATGAAAAAGAAGAGGATTTGCGATTTAGAGAGAAAATAACAAATTAAGAGAGAAAAAGTGAACTCGGAGAAATAAGCTCCTATGCACAGTAAACGTATTTGTAAACATTAATTAAACCACTGTATATGACACGTATAGAGACCACGTGGGAGAGACAGTGTGAATCAAACTGATTTAGGATTTAAACTAGGCCCAAATGTTCTTAGTTGAAAATGGTCAGGTTGTTTCGGGCCTTAACACATTTAGAACGAGTTAAATAACAAACATAAAATTGAAAACCAATTCGTATGAATCTTAAACCCAATTCAAAGCCCACTATAGATAAAGTTGACTATAAACAACAAATCTAATTTAACGACAACAAGGATCTTCCTGAATGATATTTAAAATCATTTCATAACAACATAATCTTCCAGCAACTCAAATAATTTTGTTTTAATCAAAACCTTATTGAACAATGCATTACACCCATATGTTATTGATAATACTCAACGTCTATCAATGGATTCATCATCATTACTACCAAGGGTTTAGAATGCGACTAACCTTGAAATCAATACGATTTACGTCTTCCAACGTAGACCATATCAATGAACAAAGACACTAGATGTTACTACTTAAGAACATCTACAATCCCCACAATTCTACTCATACAATATATAATTTCCTCATATAACAAAACCTTAGGTAACCAAAAGATTCACTGATACACTTAAATACAATGTACGTAACAAAATATTCCAATTTTGAGATTCATGCATTCTAGACTTTACACAGTCTCAACAGACCAAAAGTCTAACATTTATCTCTCTCATGATTCAATACCATGATTCCCAACTTATATCATATTCCTCAAATATATAGAACTTTTAAGAAAAGACATTGACACTTATGTGCTCCATCGAATCCACACATAATCATTACTTAGGTTTGAATCAATTACGAAAAATTTGGCATATCTATGTCAAACTTTAAAATCAATAAATCAAGCCTTATATTTCTTATTGTTTTTCACGAGACAAAAGGCTCTTAAATCCTCGTATCTATACGAATTTCTCATCGTTTATATGAATTAGATATGCTTATAGATCCTAATATTATACGAATCTCTCATACGCATTCTACTTATAAACTCATTCCATATAATTATCATTCCCTCATAACTATTAATACTTTCCTTCTATATAATTATTGTACTCATATAACTATTAATATTTTCATTCTATGGCCTTTCCATGTTACATCCTTCTAGACTGTATAAATCAATGTGAAGGTTCATTTTGATGATGACAATGAAAATTCAGCTTCAAAACCATCTCAAAAGTATATTTTTTTTAAAGTGGTGCTACACTCCCTAGGTTAACCGAACCTAGGCTCTGATACCAAAAATTCTGTAACGCCCCTATATGGGGGTTAACAGTTTTTAATGAGATAAAATAAAAATAAATAATAAAAGTAAAACCTTAAAAATAAAATTTGCCCGGGACTTAAATGAAAACTCTCAACTCAAAATTAAAAATATAAACGATAAATAAACCACAGTTTTAATGTAGCACCTTAAATTTAATAATATAAACTGTTGTCATCATCATTTTAACCCTCAACACATTGTAATACAGTCACAGAAAGTAACAATTGATGCTTACATTATCATGAAGAACATTCTCAACGATTGAAGCAGTCCCAATGTAATATAGCTACATCACTTCCTCAACTATATTTCTCGTAGCCACCTCACACTTAGTGAGTCCTGAAAAGATATAAACATAAGGGTATGAGCAACACTATGCTCAGTAGAGAAAGCCATTACTCACCTTTAGGTTTTTATCATTACCACATTAAAACCTGCATTGTTAATAAGTTACATCATATTCCAGATTATGAGGTTTATTATGATCATATCTTATGGATACCGTAGTTAATCATTACCAAGTGTCATAATTACACATTTATACAAATATTACCAATCATCATTGTTCCTAGGTATCCATGCTAAATTGAGTATCACTCAACTCATCGAAACCCAAATGGGCGCACTTGATCACCCTATAAACATTCCAAGGGTGTTCCGGTGAGGGGACATCAAGCCCCGAGTCCTCACCAAATCGATTCCTGTACAGTGTGTTTTGGGACTTTCAACCCAAGGAAGCGTCATCGCCTTCCCCCTATTTTACCTTTTAGGGTATTCATGCCCAAGGACGTAACCGTCGCCCTCTTCATGTCTCACAATTTCTCTATATTGAATCATTATCAATAGAGTTAGTTTTCCTAACCATGCTTCTCAATTTATAACATGTGTCAATTCATTATGTTCCTCGCCGTACAATACAAGACGAGTCCATGTCGTAGTTTCATATGTGATAATCATATAATATCAGTTCAACATAGATATATATATATTGCGGCAAAACAATCAATTTTAATTCTATAAAAACCTCACAAAAGATGAGTAATAGAATCCCTACCTTTTAAGCTTATCAACAGTCTCTTAATCCTGGAATCAATTAACGTTAGCTCCATACTCCCTTGATCCTAAGGCGTGCATAAGGACAATTAAAACTAAAGCACAACATACAACTACATTCATAAAATTTATTTTAATTTAATCTTAGAATTTCAAGAAATAACCACTGCCCATAGAGGTATTATAAAGTTTAACAATATAAATTTTCTGTCTAGGGCATATACACTTAGACTTCATACATATGCTCCAAAATAGCAACAAACATATACTTAGGTTTAAGAACGCAAATTTGAATAATCCTTTAGTATAAAAGAAAATTTATAAATGAAAGACTAAATTTGTTCATAAGATTCTAACCTCGGATTATGGTTAGTTGGAAGCTTGAAATGGCTTCAAAACAGGTTCCTTTACTTCGGTATGACTGAAATTCTTGCTCAAATGGAGGTGATGGTGGCTGATTTTTATGGCTGCCTTGAAGAAGTTCTCTAAATATTTTGCTTCAGCAAAGAAATGAGAAGAAGAGTGTGGGAACCGTGGAAGAAAAAGGAAGAAAAGATGAAGTCTTTGAAAAGAAGTGATAGAAACAATTATAGAGGAGACATGTTGAAGCATGTCACGGAGGAAATAAAGAAAATGAGGGTCAAGAGTAGTTGGAAAAGATATCCTTATGTCTCATCTAAAGACTTTAACACACATAATGCCAATATGACATTTTTGAGATTTATTAGAAGTTCTAAGGCTTTTTAGTAATCATACTAAATAAATATAGGAGAATTTTAAAAAACTTAAAAATAGATAAAAATAAATATTATAAAATAAATTTAAATGAAGCAATTTTTTTTATACATTAAAAATTAATTTAATTACCTCAATACCCGTTAGGAGAATAACGGGTGTCACAATCTTAGAACACACTGTACATAAATCGACTTGGTGAGGATCCAAGGCTCGATGTCCTCTCACCCAACAACTCTGGAATGAATGATTGGAGTTGTCAAGTATGCCTTTGTGGTTTCATTGATTAGGGAGAGTGAATCTCAATTTTGTGTGGATACCAACAAACATTGAATAATCCTGATATGTATATATGTATATGCACGGAACTTGATAATGTTTAATGCAGGTTATCTACTAGGAATGGACATAATGGAATTGTTATAAGATGAATAATGTTGTTGACTAACTAACCATGTAGGTGTTAACATGAAATTCATAAAACCTAAAGGTGAGCAATTGTTTTTCCTACTAGACATGTTGATGCTCATAACTATTATTTTTATCTCTCAGGTGGAGTTCAGTGTAACCTGTCCAACGAGGAGTAAACAACAACACTGCTTGTATCGTGTCGGAATATCTTAGCTTATTTGTATTTCGTTTAAACATGTAAGATTTATAATCTGTAGCAATGGCTGCGTTCAATTGTTTAGTTACTAGCGACTACATTATAATGATGTTGACTGTATTTTTACTATTTGGTGCTACACTAAAACTGTGGAATGTTATTTAAAGTATGTTCTTGTTTTTTGTTTTATTTCAAAAACCCAAGGGCAATGTTTTAAAGTTTTAAAGTTTTAAAATGATATTGTATAATTTATTTATATTTACAAAATACTACAAACCCCCACATAAGGGTGTTACATCTAGGGTCTTGCTTCTTGTCTTTCTGTTGAAGGTTATCGACATTGTGTTCATTTTGTTGATCATTTCACTCGTTTTACCTGGATCTTTCCTTTAAAAGTCAAATCTGACTGTTTAAAAGTTTTTGCTCAATTCAACCAGTTTGTTGAGCGTTGGTCTGAATCCAAAATTAAATGTGGGCTTCTACTGAATTAAGCAATTGTTTTGTAATGTTGACTGAAAACCGGATTAAGCAATTGTTCTTGTTTTCCTTCATGAATACATGATAAGTAATAATGAATTATGAAATTGACTTAGAACGAGAAGCTAGGCAATACAAAATAAGGACAACACAACATATCACATAGTGACCTAGCTGAGCATAAAGACAACAATTAGACCGAAATGCATTATAGTATTAATATTAATACACCACTAGCAATACAACTATTGATGGTAAGATGATTATGTGTTGTGGTTGACAACCTCCTGAGCATTGGTAACCGCAATGTAAGTAAAGAGTTTCGGGAAAACTGCAATATAATTAAAGAGTTTTGGGAAAAGACGAAAGATACATTTGGTAAGAAAATGTTGAACAAAGATTCCTCTCACTACATACTCCAACTCTATCTATTAGAAGTTTCAGGCTGAGGTGAGTCCCACTCTAGTTTCTGCTTCGGTTCATGCAGCTACTATGGCAACAGCTGGCATTTTCATGATAGCAAGGTGCTCCCGCATTTCTTTGAAGAAATGACCTAATTATTTCATCAAGTCCGGTTATAGAATAAGGTCCAATCCTAACTTAATTCGAGCTCTTCAAATTCCATCGCTATTGTGGATTTTTAGGAGTCGGCTCTGAAGATATAGCATGTGACGATCCCGTGTAGCTGGCCACAACCATGTGAGGAGCCAAAGGTTGCTGGCCTATCGCTAACTTGAACAGACGGATGCAGAGCTTTGTTGCCAATTTTAGCTAATTGTGCTACGTCAATAAAATGAATAAGGTGTGTTTTTTATCTGTTGTTGATAAAAACCTCAATCGGCAAGAGGAACTAGAAATTTTCATTAACAAGGAAAAAAAAAAAAATATATATATATATATATGTACAAAATGTTCAAATCAATTTCCTACAATGTACCTTGTATCATCAAGGTAAGACCCAAATTAGATTAAAAAGACACAGATTGACATTAGGAGAAGCTTATGCTCCTCCATTAACCTGAGGCTAAACTTGCAATGAACGCCACAAAGACCTAGGCTCGCAAGCCCAATAAACCCTAACGCTGTGCAGTGACACAAGGCACCCATCAAACTTCTAATCTCCATAGAGTAACCTTTCTTCCATCTCTAATATGTAGTTACCCCTTTTTTTTAATGGCACGAGCTACCTATTAATTCCGATGCTCGCGATCGATCCCTGACTTCAAAATAGAGCGCAAGAGTGAGCGAGTGACTCTTTTTTGTAGGGGTTGGCAGCAAAATTTCCAACTTTCACACCTTCGTGGCCTCTTCGTGATTATTCAACACGATGTTCTTCGCCATTGTTTCTTACTTTTTTTCTGATGAAGCTTGAAGGGACTCCAGCTCTTTCTGCGTTTCGAGGTCTCACAAAAGAGGCCAGAAGCAAGGGCCTGCTGAAGCCACAGTTCAAATTCTTCTTCGTCTTCGTCCATCATTTCAGCATCCAACTCCCAGGGGAATCTACTTGAATTCGATCTTTGGGTTTTCTCCAGTCCAACCATGTTTACGTGGAAGCTCGGCCGGTGGGTATTAGGCCTACATGCCATGCCCTGAATGGAAATACAACTTTTCTTGAGCTCATAATGTTTGCTATACAACAATTTTTGTCCCTTTTTCTCCTGATAAGCAACGTTAACTTTATTGGAGAAAAAAGAGCAAACTAGAAAAAGAATAAGATATTATCCAATTGGAAGAAGCTAAGCAAAGCAAAAAGAAAGAAAATAAAAGAAACATGTCTTTCCATCTCACAAAATTTAATTCATATCATTTTGCACAGTTTATTCGGAAGGTGAATAGGGCATTAAATTGCACAAACAATGCAAAACTATGAGGGCTTTAAAGATATAGGAATCATTTTACATGCATATGTACATGCAAAAGAATTCAAACCACAGACCTGACAAATGGCCCATTCTGAAACATCAAAGATTTTGCTCTCAGCGCAAACAAAGGCACGTGGTATTTCCACCTAAAAGATGAGAAAACAAACTTGTGAAAAGAAAAAGTTCATCTGATCTCCATGGTAATAATTGAAAGTGTGATGACAATAAATTTGACCATTTAATGGAAGTACACATGAGCAAAATTCTTGTTTTTGTCATAGATGAAAACAACTGACAAGTATGATAGACAAAAGAGAAGGAACGGCTATTTGAAGTTTGAAAGACCATTTCTCCACCACCTTTGAAATTTGTACAACAAAATTTAGCAACTGCATTAAACCCACACAGGCAAAGCTAATTAGCATCTTCAGCTATTTCCTACGAAGGACAAATCTCATATGTTAATTTTGAATGGAACGGGAAGACAAGAAACCACACACACACACACATATATTCAGAAAGGATGCCAATACACAAAAACACGTCTGTTTAAAAGCTTCAAAATCTTTAGCAAAAAAAGTTATCCAAAAGACAAATTATTGAAAGGAAATTACCTTCTGAGGCCTATCAAAGACCAGGGAGCCTTTGTATTCCACCCAACCATCTCCATCCTTTGCTTGGTGATATTGACAACAATCCTGAGGACGGAACAACTCCAATAAATCACACATCAAAAATAACTGCAAAAATTGGTATTTGGTCGAACAAGAGAGGGATGCAGAGAGTGTAACATACTACAAGCATTAGAGGAAAAAATAGACCTCTAACCTGACACCATCTTGCGTTGGCCTTACTCCTATTTGTGCATACCCATATATGAGAATTTCCACACTTAGTGCACTGTATACGTCTTGATTCTTCAGAGCAATAATCAGGACCATCCTGTTTATAGTGGAGATATATTAAGAAAAATATGATAGGGTTGAGCTCAATCAGCTTATGTGTGTGTGTGTATGATGAATAATCGCAGAACGTCCAATTAAGCTCAGGCCAGTACAGAGATCTGCAATGGTAATCTACACTAGAAAAGATAAATTTCCAGCAGTTTTCAAGCAGAAAAAATAATTAGTAGTCGATAAAAAAGAAACAGGACTAAATCAAAGGGGAAACAAAACCCATACTAGAGCTTTATAATGCAACAAATATACATATTTAACATTCCTAAACTCCTTAGAAGTAGAAATCTACAATGTAGCCTCATGTTATCTCCCAACAAAACCCATGATTTTTATTTTCATTTTTGTTAAATTTTTGCTCAAAAAGAATATTTAAAAACAAAACCATCTTGTTTAATGTGAGATGTTAATTCCTCCTCTTTTTCGGCCTCTCTTTTTCTTCCCTCCTATATTTATCACACACAAAATTTAACACGACAATAGATAATATATTGTTTGACACCAAAAATAATAACAGTAATAATAATAACAATAATAAACTAATAATAATAGTAATAAGTCATTAACATCAAAACATTACACCAGTGCTAGCAATAGGCTAACAGGAAACAAAATATATCTCACCTGAGTCGAAGCACTATGTGACCTCTGGCAGACACTCCTAGTCCTGGATTCTTCCTTTCTTAACTGCTCATCGTAGTCTCTCTTCTTTGTGAAATCCGAAAGGACCTAAAGTGAAAAATGCTAGTAATTTTCTGTCTTGAGCATGACTAAATTACCTGCTTCCTACGGGCTACAAACCTATGTATTTCAAGCTATTTGCTAAACTTAAATCACACTATAAATTGCTTTCTTGTTTTATTTATTTATTTTTGGCGGTATTTCAACTTAGACTTGTAAAGATTGCATTTGGTTCCAGTTGTTTGGATTCGCATCAAACGGTAAAGAACTTATAGCTGATATGTATGCATAGAAAGATATAGCTTGTCCCATCATATTTAGGCTTTAACTTTAAGCCTTTAGGTCGATTACTTATGTAATGTATTCCAAAAATCGCTATTGGTAGCAAAGCCATTATCTACAACACCTCTGGCTCTAACTCTAAAAGTTACTGAGATTTGAAGTAGTAACTATTCTATTCAACAAGGAGAAAAATAAAAGGTATGTTGAACTGCAGTATTTACCTCATATGCACACTGAAGTTTTTTGAATGACTCACTTGCCAATGGACTTCCCATATTTTTATCAGGATGCACGAGCATGGCCTACAAAGAAACAAAAGAAAAAGTACTTAGAGCCTCGGCTTGCTAAGACCGACTCCATTGAGTAAAAATAAAAAAATATAAAAATAAAATTGCGGAAATAACAATTGGAGAGGATTAGGAAGAAACGTATGGTATACCTTCTTGCGGTATTCCTTTTTAAGAAGTATAGCATCAATCTTTTTGTGGCGAGCAAATCCCAGTGCTTCATAGTGGTCAATACTATTTAAAATTCTTTTCATCTCATCAGCCGAACTAGTTTGCTCATTTACCACCTTACTAGCAGGAGCTTCTTTTGGCACATCTTTTACAACAGACGAAGCAGAAGCGGGGGGTTTAGTGGGTGCACCTCTTTTATTGTTATTATTATTATTATTATTATTATTATTATTATTATTACAAGAAGAAGAAGAATGGTGATTTTCAGATTCTTCTTCAGTTAGAGGAGTAGAGAATTCACACTCTGTGTCTCCAGTTCCAGTAAAATCATCATCTTCAATAACAGTTTGTGATTGCTTCTGGTATTCAGAATGCGCGCTTTCTCTAACACTATCACACCATTGGAGCATCCAGTTTAAGGCATCATTGGAAAAGAAAGAGAGATTAATGGAGATAAAAACTCCGACCCATCCAACTCGAACTTTGACACAATACACAGCATAGAGAGTTGCCATCAACACCACCAACCGTGCATGAGCATGATTTAGGGAGAACAAATAACCTACACATTTGTAATTTTGATTTAATGTTATGGATTGGGAAGCTCAAGGAAAATATTATATGATAGATGCTATAATCAAGTATTTAGTTTTACTTTACATGAACTCAACTCGAGTAGTAATAGTGTTAGATAGATAGTACCTCCGACAATAAAAAGAGTACCGGCAATCCAAAAGTTAGCATACATCCATAAAATGAGAATAGCAAAGACCCCAACAATAAAAACTCCTGGTGTGTATCCCAAATACTTCACTGCAACTCCAGCAGCACCCTTTTAATTTAAAGCAAACTTAGTAACAATAAAAATAAAAATGTATAATTAATAATAATTATTAACAATTACATACCATAGAGAGAAGAAGATATAGCAAACAAGAGAGAGAAGTCAAACTGAGAAAGCAACTCCAGATAATGAGGAGAAGAGCGGCGGAGCCCAATCCGACGAAGGAATGAAATCCCCTCAAAACGCAGCGTTTCCAGTACAACAACAACATCCAAATTAGCCTCCATAGCCTCCCAAATCCAGCGCACACGCTGGGCCAGTGTTTGTCGGCGAAATCCCCAATTAGTTTCATCCAACCACAACAACAAGACTTGGAGCTATTGTTGTTAAGGCATTTCCAAGCTAATTGCTTCAAGTTGAAGAACCCCCAAATGTCCTCCATCGTCGAATCGAAACAAACCCTAAATCATTCGCGTTCGATTTGGATTTCAATTTCACTGCATAATGCTATTCTGCTATCGCCGTAATGCAATCAGAATTAGAAATAGAAACCCTAAGCCCTAACCTAATCTAATCTAATCTGATAAAAGGTTCACTCACTCACGGGTGGGCTGTGGATTGGGAGAGTGGGTTTCAAAAGCAAAAGCGAAAAAGAGAGTTAATAAGGGTCACATTCACATCGACATTGTTGAAATGCTTGCTTGCTTGCTTCCTTCCTTCAGATGCAAGCTTTGATAATCAAATCAATGGTCAAACTGCAACACTTGACTTAACTCAGTCGTCTTCGTTTTGTTCAGCTTACAACAACTCAAAAAACAAAAAACAAACCCTACAGACAAAACATAAACAAAACAAAACAACTTTAATGAAAACCCTAGTAATAAGGAAATGATTGCACTTTGGACTGCAAATGCAAGTTTAAGGAAAGGAAGGGAATTAGATTAGACTAGATTTAGGAAGAAGAATAATTCTGAATTCTCTCTTCTCTCTTTTTTCTTTTCTCTCCCTCAGAGAGAATGAATGCTCGGGGCTTGGCGTTGGTGATGCGCTGGAGAGTTCATCACAATTATGAACTTCTGGTCCCACATTCCCATTTCCATCTCTTTCTCTTTCCTTTGTTTTTTTTTTTTTCCCTATAATAATATTCTTTTTTTTTTCTTTTTCCAATCTCTCTCGCTCTTTTTCTTTTTTCTTTTTTAAATTATGAGGATAGTAGTTGGGCTTGTGAACATCTCCAACTGCCAAAATTCATCTCCAACTGCCAGAATTCATTATACTTTTTTTGTTACTTGCTACTAAAAGGGTGAGGACTGAGGAGGGTAGATTGTGTAGCATTAAATCGTTTTATTTCAACTGGGCTGTGAGACAAAGATAACTGCATAAGGATGAATTTGGGCAAAAGAATACGTCGAATTAGTGAAACGATGAAAACAAAAACAAAAAAAGTAAAAATGGGGAAATTAGACCACCATTTATTGAGTTTTTATATAAATGGACTAAAATAGATCAATGTTAAATAAATAGCTCATTTAAATTAAAACAAAATTTATTTTTGTATAAAATGACGTAAAGAAAAATATGAAACAACATTGAGATAATAAAAAACCAAAACAAAAAGAAAAAAAATAAAAAAGTAAAAAAAGAAAAAAGATGAGGTGAAATTAAAAATTTAAGCGTTTAAAAATAACACTAATTCTAAAAATGCTATGTACTTAAATATTTTAGGAAGTATGTTATTTGCTACATTAAGAATTAAAACTATGTTATTTAGTACAATTTCTCAAAAAAAAAAACTTATTTACGATGCGAGGAACATTACTTACAAGCCTCCCAGTGCCATTTTTATTGTGGCTTACGTTAAGATTAGATATCCTTTAACGCATATGATACTTTGCAAAGGACATATTTATAAATAAATAAAGTATATTTGTTCATTATATTTATGTGCATGTAAGTTGAATACTTTATTAATATCATTAAAATTCTATAATTATCTATGCGACCTTAAATATTGTGTATAAATATTATATACAAGATAATAGTATTTAAGGATGATAATTAAAATAGTCAGTAACATATAATTAATTTTTACAATTAATTATTCAATTCAAGAGTGGAATCTTGAATTCCCCATTACTAGCACATGTCATTTCAATTAAGAATAGAAAGGTCTTATCTGAATTGTTATTATAGTGAGTCATTAAATGAGGGCATTATACATAATGAAATTATGTAGAACCAACACATGATGTGATATGAACAGCTAATAATTTTTATTAAATATGGCAAGTTCTAATCACATCGACCGATGGTCATATATAAAATTATTAGCAGATTCTTATTTTTTTAATTATGTCTTTTGATTAACTCGGTACGAATTTGAGAATCTAATCATGTTCCTTGTATTTTGGAGGTGTAATGAAGTTGTGACACTCGAGCATTTTCTAGTACATTATAAATGCAATAAATAAAGGATTATATTAAGCAATTAAAATACAAATTTTGTGAGCTAAATTTTATACTCAAAAATTTGTTAAATATTTTAAGAGCATGAAGAGTGTCACAAGGATTATTGTTTAAATCCAACTTTTTATGATAAAAGCCTATAAAAGTAAAAATTGAAATTTTAAGGGTAAAAATCAAGCCATAATCTTAAATAAAGAATGAATAATATGGAAACAAGTTGGAAAGCTTAACTATTATAAAATTTGTTGCAACAAATGTTAAAACAAAAATACAGATTAAGGAAACTAATGCATAAAAATATAGAAAATTATATAGTATTAGAATAATGCAGTTAAGGATTATTCTAATAAAGCTACATAGTGTGGGAATTACACTGTATGGAGGATATCAATGAGTAAAGAATGTTGTGAAAGATTATAACAGTATAGAAAACATACCGACAGTATAGAAAAATACTATTAGTATAAATTTAGATTTTATAAAGTTAAGCAATATAGGAATTATACTATGTAGTGAATGTGAATAAGTATAGGAGGTTGTGGGACCTTATAAATTGTATATAAAATAAAACCGATGGTATGCGAAATATACTGGCAGTATAGCAAAATACTATCAGTTTAAAATTGGATTGTTAAAGGATGATGTGGGATCCACCAATTACACATGGAAGGTGGAAAATTTGGCCACCTTACCCATGACAATACCAGTTTTAGTGTGTGGTAGAGCTAAATTTTAGTTTGCAAGTTAGCCCCCAAAACTAAGTTGTTTTGCAAATAGTAATTAAAGACAAAGTAACACTTGTATGAAGCAAAAAAAGGTCACATCCTCCCTTTGTGGTGGATCTGGTTTTGGCCTCAAATTAGAAATGAAATTTTATGACAATTAAGTCCTTGTTGAGGTGTTTTGACATGTTAGGTGTATGGTTGAAAATCTTACACTTTTATCTCCATCATTTACATGACAACTTGAAGAACAAATCTCACTCTCCCATAGCCCAAAAGCTGGTAGCCTCCAAAGATTTTCTCAAAAATTCAACCCCTAATCAAGTTTTACATCAAGTCCAAGTGTTCTAGATCAAGAATAAATACTTTTTAAGGTAAAAATCTCAAGTTTTTCCCCATAAATTTTTAGTGTTTTCCATGGGTTTTAAGGGGGTTTTTGATGGAGTTAAAAGCTATGGTTTATGTTAAGGAGAAATAACAAGGTTTAAATCACCAAAGAGGAGGTGCAAAGGTTTGCAAAAGCTTGGGTAAATTCTAAACCATATCATTGATTTAGTTTATGCATATCAAGTGTTTGTTATAAAGAATAGACTATGGCATATACTATAAACACTATGGCATGTTTAGTTGATGTGTTATGTTGATGATGATGATGAGGGAAAATTGAAAAACTAACGTTTTAAGTTAGAAAGACAAAATACGATAAACTTTGCCTTAAACATCAAGTTTTAGTATTTTAAGTGCTTGATAAAATGATTTTAACCATGGCATAAAAAGAAAACCATATGACATGAGTATTTTATATGTAAAGTGCTTGATTAAATATTTAGAAGGGTTTAAAAGGGATTAAACCTTAGAAAATCAAACTAAGATAAGTTAAGGTACAAAAAAAATATGTTTAAGGATATTTTTGAAAGAATCAAATATTTGAGGCCCTTAAAGGCTGAATTATTCTCTGGGTTCAAGATATGATTTATTGGAAACATTAAGCTAGACAACTTTCATGAAGAAATCCCCCTCAAATTTTGATCGGAGCAGCCGAAAACATTGATTTCGGTTTTGCCTTTTCAAAAATGACATTAAAATGAATGAATTTGGGGAAAGTTAACACAAAAGTTGTAAATCTTATCAAAACTATTGTAAATCGTGGACTAAACATATGAATATTCTACACTGATTTCAAATTATGAATTTTACGAGATAATAAGCATAAAATTTTGTTTAAAAGAAAATGTTATGAAATGTTTTGAATTTGACTGAAGAGCTTATTAAGTTTTAATCCTTGTAAAAAAACTAAACATTTTGGTATAAAGTGGTCGTTTTTTGTCATAAGGGCAAAAATGTCAAGATTTTTATGTTTCGGATTAAAACCAAAAAGCCATGTACAATGGGAATTTTCCCTGTGTAAAGATGGATTTCTACACAGTTACACTCAACAAGTAATTTATGTTTGATAGCTCAAAAGTATTTGAAATTTTACGAGAAAAGTACATTAAGGGCAAAAACGTCAAAACTTTTATATACGAGTCAAAACAGTAAAGTCTTTATAAAATAGTTTTTATGCGAGAAGGAAACCGATGTTTAGTTTTTCATAAAGTTAGAGAAGTAAGGCAATGTAAGTTTCTTTTCAAAATAGTAATTTTTATATAGTTATCCTTATCCTAGTGATTTGGTCTTTCTTATTCCTCCCTTCAATTGTGGGTTCAAACCTCATATGAAGCATAAAATCTACCTCAATTTTTTTATTAAATCTACCGTTGGACAAATGACATGTTGTTTTCCTTTTATAGGGGAAAACGACAAAAAACCGGATAAACGACACAAAACTTGGAAAAATACGCAAACGAGTTTTTGATTGTTCTTCATCTATTATCAGTCAAAATTCAAGTTTCGAACATGTTTTCAAGCTCAATAACGATGTATAATCATCCACAAGCATCAAAATGCATTTCTCACAAATTTTATACTAAAACACAAATTTAAATCAAAGTCTAAATTTAGAAAATTTAACCTCAAAACTTAGTTCAAAAGAGTTGCTTTATCTTGAAAACGTCCAAACTCCCCTTGATTTATGAGTTTGTGAAGAGTTGTTTCTAGATTTTTGTGACAAAATAACTTGAAAATCTTGAAGGTTGTTTGAGTTCCTCCCTTGGTTCTCTCTGGTTTGTCTCACCGTGGAAGAAAGAAGAAATAAAGAGGAGAAGAGAGAAGCAAGGAGGGTGAGAGTGAGACACGGGTGCGGGAGAGAAAAAATAAATAAAAAGAGAAAGAAAATAATTGAGGAGACATGCAGGTAAGACTGGTTGGGTTCTAGACTCTTTCAGAGGCCTTCATGCCATATAACACCAAATGACATTTCCGTAGATAATTGAAGTGGCGAAGGCATTTTCGGTATTTTTAAATATAACAAAAATTCAAATTGACATATTCTATATATTAAATTTTACACAATTATACCCGTTAAAATAAGGAGAGTTACATTAAGTGAGTCCATATTCATGCGAACATAACTCACGGCTCCTAAGCACGTCTCAGACAAAAGCTAAACCCTTATAATGTTGCTAATAGTATCTTTGAAATGATCCCTCATGTACTCAATTTGCACTAGATCTTTCTGGGTTCGACCTCGAGGCTATATGGCATTTGGGTGTACTATTCAACATTTGTGTGATCATAATTCATTATTTGTCAGCTTGAATTAAACCAAAAATTAAGGGTCTTATTGATAAATGGATTCAAATTAGTAATTTGATTTGAGTTAGTGTGATTTAAATTAAGATTTAAGTTAACGATTTGAATTGTTATCCGAATTGACGTTTGGATGTGCAGTTTTAATCTGAGTATAAAATAAAATTAGAATTTGTGTTTGGAAAGGTAGTGAAAATAGTTTTGATTTATCAACAAATCTAATAAAATCTTAATATTAATGATCCTAAAAAATATGCAATATAGATCTCGATTTATTCCTTTCTTCACTAGAAACACCATGAAAAAAAATCATCTCAATTGGGTAACAAATGAAGAAGATATGATTTTTTTTCTTAAATATAAGATAGAATTTTAGTTTTTACTGTAACAGATATATCCGAGTATCAAAAGTTTAAGAGAGTTAAAACTCTAAAAACTTGTATTATTGATACTCAAAAGATTCAAATTTTGGGGAAAACAAACACGTATTCAAAAGATTCTTAATACTTAAATTCAAATTTGAGTCCAAAGAATCTAAAGAGTTCTCGAAACAAACGGACTCTAGATCTTTATAATGTTAATGCTAGAATATTCTAAATGAGCACTCTTGCAATGGACCATTTAACACTTGTACTAAAATTTGCAGATGTCAATTTCTTAAAGCTATAGTCTTTAGCTAAACGAGTTCATATGCAAATAAACCTAACCCACTATTTGTAAACCTCTTTGGTATAAAAATTGGTTCATCAATTGAAAAAAAAAAAAACCCCCTCAATAGTTGTTGTCGCAAAAAAGGTCCATTCGGTGCTCTTCCACAATAACATTATGACAAGGTGTTTGAAAGGGTGGTAGAAACCATGGTTCCCACCCCTTTTTCAGTTATAAACAATGTAAAGCTCTTACATACTACAATAACAAAAAAAAAAATCGCTACAATATAAAATTCTCACATGCTACAGCAAAAATGGTTCTAACCAACGGTTCCTACCACCCTTCCAAACACTCTAAATAAACAGCACTCTTGATGATGTCCAATGTGGCGCTCCAAGAAATTTCCCAACAGATATTCACTTTCTTAAAGATGCGAGGGGTCTAAGAGAGAGGAGATCAGTGAAGAGAGCGTGGAACCGTTGAGAGAGAGAGAAAGCAAGAGAGAGAAAGAGAGAGAGAGCAGAACTTGGGGGAGAGGGACACAAGCAGGAGGGAGGTCAGGGAGAAAGACAGGAAAGAATGGGTGTCTTCAAATTATAAATTAAGAATTATTACTAAATATGTAATTACCACAATATGTTTTTTTCTTTTTTACTGAGATCATAATCAGTGACGAAAAGTAAGAATAATTTGGAAAAAAAAAAAGGAAATAAAAAAGCATCTGAATGATTATCCATATAAAATTCCCATAAAATCAAATGTCACACATTAAAATAGCAAAAATGCATTTATAAAATTATCACAAGTATTTTAATGCTGCAAAATATTAAATGCGCATGATTATTGGCCAATGACAGGAGATTTAGGGTGTTACAATATCAGTTGAAGGCAAAAGAAACGATGACTATACGAAATTTCAAGCCAAAGTATTGAGAGTTTTGTTTCTGAATACTTTGAAAGAACAAAAGAAAGGTGATCATCCATTGTGGCTCGTTTAACTCACAAGGCCTCTCCGCTTGAACACATCAAGCATTGTGGACCCAATTTTCGCAGGAGACTCCACCACCGTCACTCCAGCTTCCCGCAGAGTCTTGATTTTGTCTTGTGCTGTACCTTTTCCACCCGAAACGATGGCTGCACAATCACACAATACCAGACAAGTCAACTCCCGGCTTTTTTTTTAATTAATATAAGCAGGACTTCGGAGACAAACATTTGTTTATTAGTTAGTGTTGTTGTAAAGCATATCATCACAAAAAAAAAAAAAAAAAAAAACAAAAACAAACAAAACAAAAAAAAAAAATCATAATATTACCTCCAGCATGACCCATACGACGACCAGGAGGAGCAGTTAATCCAGCAATAAATCCAACAATAGGCTTCTCGGTTCCGCTTTCCTGTTTCATTTGTCATGAATTTGTTATTGAGCACAAACAGAAAAACCCAGCAAAAGTCCATGTCTAGAGAAAATCTAATGTTATGAAAAAAATTGAAACGTAAAAGCAATCAAATTCCTCAAAGGGATAACAGTCTCATTTATTACAGACAACTTGTTAATCCCTAGCCATCAAAGCTTTATGAAAAAACGATAACAAAGTTGTTTTCCACTTGCCTCAATTTTCTAACTTCTCTCTTCCTTCCCATAGAACTAGCAAGAACGAGTGTATTCATCTAACTTAAGAAAAACAAACTCATGATACTTCGTTATAAAAGAAATGATGTAGACGTCAAAATGCACAATCGAGCAGCCCAAAAGTTGTGATTCGAGAATTTAGTTTAAGAAGTAAACGATTCAAAAACAAATTTCGCCACCAAAGATATGTTCAGATTGCAAGTAAGTTAAGATAGTAAGATTTTAGGGTGAAGGTTAAAAAGATTTTAGGGGATTTAGGTTTTAAGCTGCAAAGATAAATATAAAGTGAGAGAAATGAACAGGAGGCAAATAGTTTCGAAGTACTGAGAGACTAAATCAAGTAACAATTGTCCACCATGCTACATTCAAAGCAAAAGGAAAAGAGTGGATAAACTTTGGGTAGCCTAGCCTACAATTCCTAAGCAATCACAATAAATTGTAATAAGCACTAAAAGCTGAGATCATATGGAATTGCGAATATGAAAAATATTACACACACGCACACACACAGAGATTCGTACTTTCAAATGTAAAATAACAACTGTCTCTAAGACATCTTAAATTAAGATTGAAATTTGACCTTTTTTTATCACCTTTAATTAAATTTGGATTGCACTCATAAGGAGGCAGAAAACCAAGGCCCATTATCAGGCATGCATATAGAAAAATGTTAGCAATTACACACAATTAAAAGGCTTTTCATCGAAACTCTGATTAAGCTACTAGTTCTGCCACATACCTTTATCAGTGCAGCGGCATCTTCTTCGGCAGTTCCACCTATCTCTCCTATAAGAATGATACCTGCAAAACACACATCACTAGCAATAAGTGCAAATCTCATCTTCCCTTATTTCAATCTTTGCTAGTACCTCACACATACATTAATTAAGTATAAGACGATTAAACAAATTCATCAGACTAGACATTAACTCTGTCCATCTTTATTCTATTCAACTTTTAATGTAAAGATTGTTTTATAACCAAAATACTTAGTCTTATGATCAAACTATTTAGCTCTAAACAAATCTTGCTGAAACAAAATGCACAAGCCTACCAAAGACCAAATACACACAACCTTCAACATAATTTTGAGTTGATCTTTTGCCTCCCGGTTGCAAACCACATTATAACGAAAAGACTATCAGCTCAAGACAAAACCCATGAACCAGTGCAAAACATTTATCATGTTGGGCTCAAAGAGCCAAGAACTGCTCACAAGAGACTAATACCCTCATTATTGGCTTTGGCCACAACCTGCATTTGAACTCTAGAAGGCCAAACAATGACACAAAAAATCCAAACTTGATTACCAAAGTTCCAGCTACACCCAAAAAAAAAAAAAAGCAATGAAGTTGGTTACAACTTTCTTAGCGCCCATTTGGTTCAAGGTTTGGACAGAAAGACTAAACAGAAATTAAAATTTTTTGTGAGAAAAAACATTGTAGAAAAAAGTTTGAACTATGAGTTCAAACTGCAAACAAACGGCGTTTTAGAAAATCCATTGGCCAACTCCAATACTGATTACCATATGAACAATTGACTGAAGAGGTACTTATTACATCAGTTCTCCGCTCATAAATAACTAGTCTATCAATAATTAATATGATAACCCAGATGATTAATTGAAAAGAGTTGCAATTATGACCATAAAGATGGTCATCATGATATAGAGTTAATCATATAATATTAAGATTTGGTTTCCTTTGTGGATTTCTACGTAAAAAGAGTTTAAGGCAAATTCCTTTAGATTTAATTCAGCTGAATTGTATTGTTTCTGTTACTACTTGCACAATCCTCATGTGCTTCCACAATGATATCTTATTGTCTTACTCTTTGCTAATGTGTTTATTTTTCTATTTTGTGAAATAAGACTTTCATGGTTCTAGTTTAAAAACAAAAAACACACACACACACACACAAAAAGAAAAAAAAAGAAAACAAACTAAACTGTACAACATTAATAAAACAATTTTTTAAATTAAAAACAGACATATAACTAAACTTTTATTTGTTCATCCCCAAAAAAAAAGAAAAAAAAAAAAAAACTTTTGTTTGGTCGTGTATGCTTAGGAATCAAGGTGTTACTTAAATGCTTCATGCTTGTAATTTCATTTGTGCACATTTCATTTTGGTTTACTAATGCAAAACCAAACTGAAATGGATACAAATGAAATTACAAACATCAAGCACATAAACTTGAGACCTCAATTCCTAATCACACACGACCAAACAAACAGATCCGAGTGATTGAAAATGGAGTAATCTTTAAGCCTTTATCCATGTCCAAGGACAGCTAACTTGAAGTGAAAACTCGGTCCCTGCATTTTGGACAACTAAGGACTAGGAAAGGGATCTTAGAGGTTTTTAGCCTTAAAAAGTGCACAAACAAATTGGAAGACAAAGGAATATCAAATTTTAAGTAGGCTCAAAATTCAAATATCAAGGCAGAACAAGAAACATTTTGGATCCGCTATTACTTAATCTGCCTTAAAGCCTCTCCCTCACCAACTCCCTGATTCTAATAAGTAATAATTTCCAAAGAAAATAAGAGTCAGCTGACACACATCACTTTTTTGCAAATAAAAACCAATTCCAAGGGAACCATGCATCCTAATAGTTTATACCTGGCCTTAGGTTAAACAACTACGTATTACAATTTTGATAATTCAACCTTTCAACTATCTACGAGATATTTTGCCACCAATCCATATAAACATACCCGTTCAAACCAAGAAGAAAATTTAAAACTTTCTAGAAGCAATGAAGCAATAAAATATCACTATGAATATCATTGAGGTGGGCTACCCAAAACTTAAGCGAGACATACACCATGTTTTCCATGTTTCCTTTGTTTTCAAACTCCAAGATACTTTCTAGACTGTATTAAACAGCAATGAGGAGAACAAAATATGTCATTTTCTATTGTAAACCAAAATGTCTCTTCTTACAACCCCATTAGCCTTTCAACTTCAGCCTTTAAAACTAACAACTCATATTCTAAGGAGAGTCAATACCAATAACATAGAATGAACGAACATGAATCACAGAACCAGATTCACTTGTTGCAATTGCAAAAAGAGAAATCACTGCCTGTAACCCTATCACAGTCTCATCATGAATCAACTTATATGCTTCCTTAAAGCATATAGATATTTGTTTCTAAAGCCAACAAAACTAGATAAAATTTTTCCTAAATACTTCATGAATTCTCTAAAGAAATTCCACTAAATAACCAAGAGATTTACATTTTAGTAGGGCAAATGTCACAATATTAAACTAATAGTTACTAAGTCTATACAATTTCAGAAATTAAAATAAAGATCCGGCAATGACATGGATGATATTGAAAACACGCCTCAGCACCTTGTAAGTGCATGAAGAAAAAATAAACGTAGAGATATCTGTCAGAACAAGATACGGGCTCCAAAAAATGATAAGGAGACACCAAGATGGAGCAGATGTTGTCAAAAGCATGAAAAAAATAAGAGCCAACATAAACATCTATACATGAAGGATAAATCTTGAAAGCAAATAATGTCCAGCAATCTCTTTCAGTATTTTTTATAAAAATTAGGATTGAAACAAAATAAAAAAGCGAATATTAATAATGACTCGCCTTCTGTTTGAGGATCTACAAGAAATCTTTTAACGCAATCTACAAAGTTTGTCCCATTAAAAGGATCTCCTCCAATTCCAACACAAGTGGATTGTCCAAGGCCAACAGCAGTTGTTTGGAAAACCTATATTTGATGATAAAAAGTTAATCAAGTTATGTGAAACTTTTTGGAAACAATTGTAACAAAACATAATTCCCCAAGGACAAGTATACAATTTGATGATCTAGAAGAAAGCACCATATAAATAATAATAATAATAATAATAATGATAAAAAGTAGCAACATCCCCAGCTAGACGCACATTAACCAGTCTACACTTTAACCAAAAAACAAAACACTCTGTGGACTTGAACAACAGTACACAACAAATAGGAGGACTCACAGCTTCATAGGTCAAAGTCCCAGAGCGTGAAACGATTCCTACACGACCAGGTTTGTGAATGTAGCCAGGCATAATTCCAATTTTGCATTCTCCAGGCTTGATAATACCAGGGCAATTTGGCCCAATCAGCCGCGTTTTTGATTGCCTGTTAAGAGCAGCCTTCACTCGTACCTGAGATTCACATATCATATTGCCTTGGTAATTTTTGTTAAAGATGTTTTCGATTGAATGAAAAAGGAAGACAACAAAGAAACGAATACCATATCGTGCTGAGGGATCCCTTCGGTGATGCAGACAACAAGATCCAACTCAGCTTCCATTGCCTCTATAATAGCAGCAGCAGCAAATGGTGGAGGAACATAAACGACGGAGGCATTAGCTTTGGTCTCGGCTTTTGCTTCCGCAACGCTGTTGAACACTGGAAGTCCCAAGTGCTCCGTTCCACCCTTCTTTGGTGTTACTCCGCCCACCTGTTTGTGTTAGCAAAGCAACCAAAAGGAACTTTCAACTTCGTATAAGTAGTCACAAGCCTTAAACAATCAAAAGTTATAGATATAGTTTCAACAGACTACCTTTATTATAAATTTATCTCCTCCAAAACTACATTAATTTAAGTTGTAAATTAGAACCTGACATAAACTAAACTAAATAATCAATCAAAGAGTCTCGAGACCACACAAATTCAACAAATCAGTTCAAACTTGTCAATTTGTTTTGAGCCCGATTAAACGATAAAATGACGCTCTCAAAAAAATCCTGGTTAAATCCCTTATCTAATTTTGAACTCTTTCTCGCATATCAGCGATAAAAATCATCAACTTTTAATGATTTTTTTTTCTTCGCACATTCATGTTTCTCATTTGAACGAAAGAAAAACCGCATAAAATAAAATAAATGGATTTAAATTAGAAAAAGAGAAATAAGAAAATGAAAATGAAAAAAAGGGTGATAAGATTATACCATTTTGGTGCCATACTCGATGGCTTGCTCGGTATGGAAAGTGCCGTTCTTCCCAGTGATGCCTTGACAGATGACGCGGGTGTTCTTGTCCACAAACACCGCCGGCGGAGGCGGAGGAGCCGCCACGTAATGACGGCGGCTCTGACTCTGACAAAACGACGATGACGATGAATATGAATATGAACCATTTGAACAAGATCTCCGCGACGCGATCCAACGGACCACCTTCCCCAGAGCCTGACGACCCATGTCGAAAAACGACACTCTTTTTCTAATCTACTTTATCAACCAAACACAAACGCTAAGACAAAGAGAAGAGAAGGTCAAGAGAGAATCTAAATCTATCAAAAGAAAAAAATAATAATAATAAAAAATACACTGCCTATTCTCTTTCTTCTCTGTCGCCAAAGAAAGTGGAGAAACACAGAAGGAAGAGAGGGGAGAAGAGAGAAGCGGCTGGGCTTCTTGACCTACTTCGCTTTATGATGAATATGGGCCGGGTTTTGCGCCTTGCATAACAAACCCACCAATTTATGGGCTGGGTCCACTAGTTTAAAATGAAATTTCACAAGACAATCCAAAGTTATGATGAATTATCATGGTTTCATTAGTATTTGCTTAAAAGATTATCACATCAATAATATACAACTAGTGACAAAGCCAAAAATTTATTTTAAGAGTTAATAATAACTACAAGAAAACTTTAAGTAAACTCGACAATTATTAATGCATTACATATGTCCACGATGCATTTTCATGCTATGAAACATGTCTACAGTGCATTTTCTTACTTTGAAAATGTTTCATAATAATCCCATTATCAAGGCTCTTAAAAATGTCTTTCTCTATATGCACGAGTAAGGTATCATATGCACGAGTAAGGTATCATTCATCAACTGATTTGTCATTCAATTGTGTAGTCGAGTCTTCACAACATTCATAACAGAAAATACCCTCTCTACAGTAGCAGTAACAACTGGCAGAATTAATGCTAATATTAAAAGCTGATAAACTAATAGATAGATGGTTTTTTTTCCTATATGCACCATTTTCTTTGCAAGATCACCTATACCTTTTAATTTTAGAAAATGCTCATTAGATCTAACGTCGACAATGTAAGTTTAAAGTTGATCATTGAATCTCATGAGCTCTGCAATCGAAAAATCTTCTAGATAATACTCAGTAAATTAAAATATCTTTTTCTTATCATAAGCTGGAAATGAATTTTTTAGACTTGGACATGCTATACAAAGAAGCAAGTAGGTATTTACCTGATAAAAGCGATTATTTAGCTTCTGAAGTTGCATATCAATTACCGCATAAAATAACTCTATATGAAAGTGATACAAATTTGTGATTTCTTGAATTTTACATTGTGATTGGCTTCGTGTTACAAATGTGTGCCATGTTTGTAATAGCTATGTTATGTTTTATGCAAAAATTAGAAACTTGTTCCAAAAAAGAATATCATCCATTCTCCCTCATCATTTGTAATTGTTGCTTGCAACATTTAACTAAATCTAGAGCATTTACAATATCTTGATCTTTTCTCTGAAGTGCTTTTAACGACTCATCTGTAACTCCTAGTAGACTTCTCATCAAATGTAAACTTAATACGAAATCAAATGATAACATCAACTTTAATAATTGCTCATTTCCATTCTTTGTTCAGAGTTTGCTCTATAGACGTTGGATCACAATTAAATACAAACATATTAGTACTCGACTTGATATTTGCTATTTATGAGTTTGGGCCCTTAAACCACCGTTGTTAGGATTTGTCTAGCTTCCAAAAACAATATTGAAATACTTGTAGAATGAAAGTTAAATTAAAGCTATAAATAATCAAATACTACAGTAAAAGTAAATGACACCATACACAAGATTTATAGTGGATCACTCTATAATGAGAGCTACATCTACTATTCTTCACTATGATGAATGGATTGATACAGATTACAAAGTATTTGATAGATTTGTAATGAAAACACTTGTAATTTCTACAGAGTTTCTCTAAGTTCCTCCCCCCTTTCAATGAAGCTACTACTATAATTTATAGAGAGTGTTACGTGAGGTCGAGGCACCCATCTGATGGAAGGAGTGGGGATATTAGTGCTTGTAGTAGTGGGACACGTGTCAATCTTTGATAGGGCGTAAGCATCGGACTCCTTCCTACATCCCATTTCGTGACTTAGCATGTATCTCCTTATAACTACCAAGTTTTGTACATTGATTCCATCGAATCGACACTTAGTAAATCCGCAATAATGAAAAATGTGTTGATTCACACAAGACAAAATGAGTAGACTCTGCAATCGAACCACAACTATCGAATCGATCAATGCCTCAAGTTGACCAAGCTAGGAGCAAGTGATGCTTATGATAACAATTTATCTTAAATCAAACACTCCCATTGGGCTCGATTCACTCTGATCGCAATTTGGTTTTTGTATTCTAGACCTTTATTGAATGATTTGAGCTTGACCAAATTGGACCTCAATAGTTAGCCTCCCACTCCTTAGTTGATGTGATCAATTATAGGAGTGAATTGGTCGTTTTGAGTAGGTCCAAACCCTAGTTCGATAAGATGTTGCTTTTTTGGACAAAATGTTACGTTCACACCATAATCATTGCCTTGCCTTAGGAAAACGCAAGCGTTAATCACACATCATACATGATGTAGTATGATTAAAGCATTTCAAAATATCCTTGCATTGCTGATGTCAGCATCTAATCGAAAAGACAATGCCTCGGTTTGAGCAAGAAATCGAAAAGACATCTTAATCTCAGCCATTAGATCATTTCTTTGAAAATAAATCCAAGCCATTCATCATCATTTTCAGACAATATAAGGGATCTCTCTCTCTCTTTCTTTATTTCACTCTCATCTCTTCTTTGAAGTTCAAGCAAATCCTCTTAAGTTTTCTGAGCTTTCCAACCTATTCTCAAGTAAGATTTCTCCCTTTTCTTCATTTTCTTGTGATTTTCTTTTCGTAAATCTAATTTTTTGTACTCTGACACCATTTTGTTCTTGTTTTTTGAGAAAGTCCATAGTTTTCAGGGCTGTTTGGTTCTTGTGGGTTTTAGAACTTTCAAGAACTCCTTCGAAATTCTTTGAATCTTGAATCCCTTGGTCCTTTGATCTTTTTAGTCATAGATTTCCTTCAAAATTTTGTTTGTCATAAAAAATGTCAGAGAAGACCATCGATATTATTTCAAGCTCAGGTGAAAGCAGCGATCCTGAGGGTAGTGATGACGAAAGGGACATCGATGAAGGGATCATAGAACAATCAAGACTCAAATGGCTTCTCGAATTGGTGGGGCTAGAAGAAACAGAGAAGCAAAATAGGATGATGAGACTATAAAAGTGTACATTTTCTAAGGCTTAAATCATTTGTTTACGCTTTTATCTCTCATTAAATCCTTAATTAATAGCATTTTGTGTTAATAAGTATTTTTGTGTCTTGGTATGAAAATGTGTTTAAAAATACGTTTTTAGTGTGTTTTTATGTTTAATAATATTTTTAGTAATTTTTAGAATCATCTTGGTGTGTTAAATAAGTGTCTAGTCTGTAAAAAGTAAAAACTGTAAAAGTAATGCGGTTATTTTATTTTGAGTTTTAGTGTGTTTGATAGTGTGTTTTAAGTTTATAAATATATCTTATTATATTTTTAGTAATTGTTAAAAATATTTCCAAGTTATAAAAATTATATCTGTGCTAAACCATAAGAGACTGGAAATGTTAAGAGTTTTTATCTATTTTTGTGCGTTTTATTGTAAAATAAATATTTTTAAATATTATGTTTGTAAAATAATTAATATTAGTGTGTTTGTGATTTTTAGATTTGAAATCTGGAGGAAAAACGGAGCAAAATGACACCAGAACGGATAAAATCGGACATCAAATGCATCAAAAAGATAAAGAAAATTCAAATTTAAATTAAATAGGACACGTGGCATAACAAGGACCATCGGATTCACTGCCGAATTCATCTCAGCCGTTCGAGGAAGAGACGCGTGTCAACGCGTCATTCGGTGCGTCAGCAGAATCTCACAGTGCGGTCCATGTGTCGAGATATGATTGGCGCGTGCATCACACGCGTCGACAAAGCTGCAGCATGTCTCAGTGGGTGCAGCAGGCGTGTCCGATCATGTGCGGTCGTGTCCATTTGCATCCGTTCTCTGAACCGTTAGATCTGAATAGTATGACTCATCCATCGGCCTTAAATCTTGGTCCCACTTAGCCCATCTTGCCCGCGTCTGACAGCCATTGGATCTCGTTTTGAACGGTTCAAATCGTGCCTGTTTCGTGCTGATCTGGTCTGCGTCACACTGGATTACAAACTCAAATTCGCATTCTCACCAACGCGGATCAGCGTGAAAGATGAAGGAAATAATTCAAATCGTCAACTTTCAACAGGGAAGAGCATTAATTATAAATGGACGTTTGTAAAATCGATTCCCTATAAATACCAAGGCATTTGCCTCGGTTGAGAAAGCCCTCTCGCAGCATGAAAATGTTGTTGTAATAATAGTCTAGTTTTTATTTTACTTTTCAGTCTAGTTTTTTGGAAAATATTTCCTAGTTTGTGTTGTAAAAATTATGCTTAATAATATTAGTAGTATTTTATTAATTATGTCTTTTTAAATTTCTTTTTAGCTGAGGGGAGAGGGGGGAAATTCTGGCAAAATTATCTTAAATATTTTTGGTTTTTCTTAGTTTTCTAAGCTATTGTAATGCCAAAATATTTCCTTAGAAAACTTAGAATTTCAATATTTTCTTAACTGAAACTCTGTCAAAATTACGGTTTTGATTTATCGACGACATAGACTGGCACAGATAATGCTTGGGAGGACCTTGATTACTCGTAGACAGAGAATGACTTGGTAAATGCTTAACTTACTATCTTGGTTGTTATTTTAGTTAAGTTATGTTGAAATGCTACTTATTTATTAAGTTGTATTTTTGTTGCATTATAGACATAGAATGGCACAGTAAATGCTTGGTAAATCTTGATTTATTGTCGACATAGGATGACATAGTGTATACTTAAACCAACCAATAAATAAAAAGAGAAACTAAAATATATTGAAGATAATCGTCAGAACGGAACCTTTGAACCTCAGCCCTGTTATTATTGTTGTTTTACTTCCTTAAATTGTCGTTATTATTGTTGTTACTCTGCTTAAATTATTATTTGTATTTCTTGTTATTAAAGTTCCAAATTAACAAAATTTAAAGATGAAAAATGCTGTAAAAAATGTGTAAATATTGTAAATACATTCTGTGAATAATAAATATTAATCCTCAAATTTTTTAGTTTAAATAAAAAGAAAAAGTTAATATAATACATGTACTGGAACTGAATAAATCCTTCCTTGTGGGTTCGACCTCGGATTCACCGAAAAAATATTACTTGAGACAACCTTATACTTGAGGTTAGTTTAAAATGCGTAAATAGACGCGAGACCAAGTTTTTGGCGCCGTTGCCGAGGAACGTATTGTTTTTAGTGCAGTATAATATTGTGTAATATATTTTCTTTTTTTTTTATTTTTCTTTTATATATTACTAACTTTTCTTTTCTTTTGTTAATATCTTCTATTTTGCAGTATTAAGTACTGTTCACATAGAAATCTGCATGCATTTTCTGTAAGTTACTATTTGTAATAGTTACTATTCATGTCGCTATTTTAATATTAAAAAATTAAAAAAATATATATATAAATAAATAAAAATCATAAATCATAAAAAAATAAAAAAATTTATTTTCTCTCATTTCTTTTGTAAATTATTTATTTTGCTAGTTTTAGGTTTTTGCCTTAGAAATAAAACTTCATAAAATTTAGATTAGGTTTTTCATAATACTTAATAAATAAATTGTGTTTTTTGTGAAAAGTATTTTTTGAGAAAGTTTTGTTTGGAGACTGGTACTGGTTTGGAATTCTTTCCCATATCCGGTTCACTTTTGGAGATTCTCCCAACACCAGTCATTCTTGAAACGTTGTTCTGTCAAGGAGATTGGTTCTTAAGGAGCCTTAGCACCACCAATTTTTCCTGGGGACATTCTTGAAAAATATAATTCGTGAATTTCACAAAATCAATAAGGCAGATACTTTTCATTCAATACTCTACTCTCCCTGAGTGGAGAAAAGCTTAGTATTTGTCTATAAAATTTTGTAAATATTTAAATAATTTGTATGCTAGTTTGGTTTCGTGAGTCTAATACTCGTAGGTTAATTAGGAAAAGTTTAGAATCACATTTCGTCTCTGTTGTGTCTTCAAATTCACCAAAAATGGCTAATGATGAAAGTGTTCATAATGAAGATATTGTTAATCAACAAATCATCAATCCTGTTGTTCGCTCAATGAGAGATTATTTGCAACCACCTCGTGAATTCACTCCATCATGTTTGGTTTTTCCTCTCAATGCTCATCACTTTAGGTTTAAACCTGGAATGATCAACTTGCTTCCCAATTTTCATGGCTTAGAATCTGAAAATCCATATCTGCACCTTAGAGAGTTTGAAGATGTTTGTGCTACCTTCACTGACTAGGAAGTTTCAAATGAAATTGTTAAACTTAAGCTTTTTCCTTTTTCTTTAAAAGACAAAGCTAAAACTTGGCTTACTTCTTTAAAACCTAGGTCAATAGGTACATGGCAAGAAATGGAAACTGAGTTTCTGAAAAAATTCTTTTCAACACATAAGACCAATGCTTTGAAAAAACAAATTCAAAATTTTTCCCAAAATGCAAAAGAAGTTTATTTCCAAAGCTGGGAACAATTTAAAGATTTGTTGAATTCTTGCCCACATCATGGTTTTGAAAAATGGCGTTACATTAGTTTTTTTTATGAAGGCTTAACTCCTGAAACCCGTCAATTTGTTGAAACAATGTGTAATGGAGAATTCCTTAATAAAGAACCTGATGAAGCGTTAGATTTCCTTGATAATTTGGCTGATAACTCTCAATACTGGCAACATAGTAATTCTGAAGGCTCAATTAGATCTAATCTTGCTAATGCTCAAAGAGGTGTCCATCAACTTAGTCAAGAAAATGATCTAAGTGTTAGAATTGCATGTTTGACTAAAAAGATTGAAGCCATGGAACGAAGGAATGTCCAAGAGCCCAAAATTAAAATTTTGTGTAGTGTTTGCCAAACTCTAGGACACTCAACTTATGAATGCCTAATTTTTAAGGAAGAGTCTTATGAACAGGTGAATTACACAAATCAATTGGACCCACCTAGAAAGCCATTTCCATCCCCACATTCTGACACATACAATTCACAATGGAAAAACCGTTCCAATTTCAGTTGGAGAAATGATCAACCACAACAGCAATATCAACCACCACCACCATTTCCACCACAAAACTCTCAAGGCCGTCCACCATTTCTGTCAAATTCTCAAAATTTTCAAAGGCTTCCATAAAATTTTTCTAAAAATCTCCAATCTCGAGTCAAAACTCTTGAAGACACTTTGCGAACTTTCATTCAAGCTCAAAAATCATTCATTCAAAAACAGGAAGTTCATAACACTCGCACTTCTCAAGACATTCACGAAATTAAAGAATCCATTTCTAAACTCACTTCTTCCCTTCGCATTCAAGAAAAAGGCAAATTTTCTGCTCAACCTGTACAATATCCATCTGCAAATGAAATTGCCTCTTCTAGTTCACAGTCACAACAAGAAACTGTTAATTTAGTTACAACTCTTCGAAGTGGAAAAACTGTCGATAAAACTAATCTTTTAAAAGATCAGAAAGTTAATTCAACTTTGAAAAGTGGTGACAAAATTAATAGTGATGAGGAAAATTCTGAAAAAGAAAAGAGTGTTTGAAGAGAGAAATTTGTTCCAAAGATTCCATTTCCTCAAGCTTTGCTTTCAAAAGAGAAGTTTGACAAAAACGCTGAAATTTTTGAACTGTTCAAACAAGTCAAAATTAACATTCCACTTTTAGATGCAATCAAACAAGTCAAAATTAACATTTCACTTTTAAATGCAATCAAACAAGTCCCATCTTATGCTAAATTTTTGAAAGATTGTTGTATAATTAAAAGAAAGCATAATGTGACTAAAACTGCATTTTTACCTGAGAATGTTAGTTCCATCATTCAACATGATTCATCATTGAAATACAAAGATCCTGGTTGTCCCACAATTTCTTGCATCATCGGAAATACTCAAATTGAACATGCTTTGTTAGACCTTGGTGCTAGTGTCAACCTCTTGCCTTATTCTGTTTATCAGCAATTAGGTTTAGGTGAACTAAAGCCAACTTCTGTCACACTTCAACTGGCTGATCGATCTGTAAAAATTCCAAGAGGTGTTGTCGAGGATGTGTTAGTCCAAATTGATAAATTTTACTACCTAGTGGATTTCATTGTTTTGGATACACAACCTGTCACAAATTCAAATGTTCAAATTCCTGTCATTTTGGGTCGTCCATTTCTTGCAACTTCTAATGCTTTGATTAATTGTAGAAATGGAATACTAAAATTGTCTTTTGGGAATATGACTTCAGAATTCAATGTTTTTAACATGGCACAATCACCCTTTGGAAAGTGTGAAGTGAGTTTTGTTGAGAGTAATACTTCAGGAACGTTTGTTGATCCCTTGGCTGATTTGGCTAATTATTTTGATTTGAATGTTCCACCCAAGGTTGATAACCATCCTGTGAATGTTTCTGACCAATCTCTTGAAGCAAACATTTCAAATTTTGAAGCTAAATGTGAAAATGAAGTTTTTGAAGAAGAACCTGAGGATGAGGTGATGGGTGACACTATGGATGACCTCATGTATGATCTCATGGATGAAGAAGAATTTCAGCAAAGATTCTTTGCAGCTGTTGGCAACTTAACTTTTTGGGAGTGCTATCTTTTGGGAAGGTTTAGAGCAACTCTTCCAACAGTCATCAACATTGACGATTCTGACTCCGAACCAGAAACTGAAATTATAGTTATAGATTAATGTTTGTATTGTCTTTATGTTTTTTATATTTGTTTGTTGTATCTTTATTTGCTTTGTTTTTTCCTAAAAATCAGAAAAATAATTTCAAAAATTCATTAAAATGGTAGAAATTATGGAGGTTATAATCAACACGATTAGTTGGTATTTTTGTATCAAGGGCCTGCCTCTAGAAACGCATTTTAATGAAATAATTTTCAATGAATTCTTCTGAATTTTAGATCTTTATAAAAAAAAATTAAAAAAAAAATAAAAATTGAAAAACTCAAAAACACAAAACTATTTTCATGTCTGAGTAATCTGTTAGGTTACTTTTCTTTAGCCCATTTTAGTTTAGCCCATTATTCCCGCATGCGTTTGAATAGCCTTCCTCACGTCTGAACAGAAATCCACCCCTTGTCTATAAAAGCTGTTACTGTGCATCTAAGCTCGAAAATCTTTGTTCTTTCTCTTTCTAAATTTCTTACTCTCTCTCTTGAATTCTCTCTGTCTTCTCACTAAAATTCCAAGAAATTCTTCAAAACTCTTTCAAAGTTCTTCAATCTTTCAAACACTTTTTCCAGAAAATCTTTAATCTCCTTTTCTTCTGCTTCCACAAAAATTTTCGCAATTCTCTCTCGAACTCTCTCTTAAAGCTTTCAATTCACTCTCAAGAATCTCAATTCCTCAATCATGGATCCGAAATATGAGCACTTAAAGAAATATTTCCCTTCGCTTTCTCAAAGAGAGATCAGAAAGAAGTACAAAACTAGAGTCACTCGTCTTTGGGTACTTTCACGTTTTAAGCTTCCTACTGATATTAAGATGTACATAGAAGGTCTTGCTCGTTCAAGTGATGTAAATAATGTAGGCTTACTTGGTATGGGTACAAATCTGTGTGCTAGAAAAAGAAGAGCTCGTCGTATGGAGTCAAAATGTCATAAATGTTCTCGTCAAACTTGTTCTGGAAAATGTCCCTCACCTGGTTTCGTATCTAGAAATAGGGAAGATAAAATTCAGTTCTATAAAAATGGTCTTAGGAATGAAAACTTAGAAGATCTCCGAGTTTCTCTTGAGTCCCATCCAAGTGGATACGTCTGGGGGGCTATGAAACAACTCTGGCCTCAATTTCATGAAGAAAAAGAACGTCTTAGGAATCTGACGTTAAAAGACCCAACTGTTCAGTTTGCGAGAATGTTAAATGGAAAACAGACTCAAGATCCTTCTACTTCAGAACAAGGTCTGTAAAGTATTCTTCTTTGTTTCTTTGTGTGTTTGTTCTAAAAAAAAAAATTGAAAATTTATTCGAGATATGATCATGGTTTTAATGAAAAAATCATCAAAATGGCTGAGTAACGGAATTTCTAGAAATGTGTTTTGATGAACAAAAGTTTTCTTCAACTCATTCTCGAATAAAATTTCATCAACAAAAAGATTTTTATTTTCGTGTGATTTATACAGTTGTTGTTTAATAATTGTGATCGTACCATTTATCTTATAATAATGATATCTTGACTTTTCTTCTTTTGTCAGATGCATAATTTTATTCGATAGGTGTCTTGTGTGTCGTGTAAGATAAGCTTTGCTTCAAATTTTAAAATTTAGTCCCATTTGTCAAAAGTTGTACAGTAAAGTCCAGTTTGTCAAAAGGTAAATAGTGTTGTCAGGTACAAGTTGTCTGCAAGGGTGTCACATTTATCTGTCCTTGTCTGTCATCACAGCTGTCTTTATTTAATTTTACCCAACGTTCTCTTTAGGTGTCTACAAAATCCTTTTAGTTCTTAATTTTTCTCAGAGCGAATTTGTAAGATAGAGTCAGTCAAAAAATAAAAAAAAGAGTCTTAGTCTTAGTAACTATCATGGGTTCCTCGTCCCAGTCATCTTTAAAGTTCAACAATATCTATGTGTTTTGTGGTTCTAAATCAGGAAAAGGCATTGATTACATAGAAAATGCATTTCATTTAGGCTATGTCTTGGCTACGAAAAAGATAAACCTTGTCTATGGAGGAGGTAGTCTAGGTTTAATGGGTACTGTCTCTGCTGGAAGACGTTCTGGAGGTACTGGAGCTCTAGGTATTATTCCAGGTGTCCTTGCTCAAAGTCGTTTATGTGGTCCTACCATTGGTGTTGAAAAAATAGTTGCAGGTATGCCTGAGCGAATAAGAGACATGGAGTTTACTTCTTATGCTTTTATTGCCTTACCTGGAGGTTTAGGAACTCTAGAGGAACTTTTTGCCATTGCTAGTTGGAAATTGTTAGGACTATACTCTAAACCTGTTGGTTTGTTAAATATAAATGGTTACTTTGACAGTTTGCTTAGTTGTTTAGATCATGCTGTGGAACAAAAGTTTCTTGAGGAGTCAGGAGGAAAGATTTTTGTTTATGCCACTACTGTAGAGGAATTGCTCGAAAAAATGCACGTCATTGATCCTGAAACGGACACTGCAACATCAAAGTTCTGTGGAAAATGCAAACGAGATTAGGATCTTTCTCTCTGAACTCTACCTCTTTTAGTTTTACTTACAGCATTGTTGTTTTTGTCTTTGTTTATGTGTTTGTCTTTGAATAACCGCTCTAGTAAGTATATGTTGTTACTCTTCTTACTTAATCTTGTTAAACATTAGGAACAGTGTTCAATTTAGGTTGGGGGGAGAAGGTGTTAGACATGTATGCTCTAAGGAGTAAAAATGTAATACGTTTTTGGAGACATTTTTATCAATAAAGAATTTATTCATTTATATATACCAAATATTGTCCTCTTTACGTTCATATTTGTTGAATGTATGATAAGCAAACAGTAGTCTGAGACTGTCAGTCTAAACCTTAAGAGTTGGGCATATGATGGGATGATTATGCGGTAGACACGACTCTTAAGGTGATGGTCTAAAATATATGATCCGCAATCGAGGGAATAAAGTTAGGCGCTTATTCATGTAAAGATTGTTATGTTGTCTATATCCCTTTTGGGAGATGGTTTGTCTTGGCCATCGGAGTTGGACTCCGTGAATAGAAACATTGGCGCATTGTCATAGGTGACGATGTGTTGGATCGGGACATAAAGTGAATTGATTTGGATTAATAATTCTGTCTTGTCAAATCGATTCACTTTAGACAATCATTTGTATTGTATCTTAATCCTGAGATGAATAATGGGCCCGTTGTCTTGACTTGTGTCTTTTGATGTACCAATGGGTGACTCCCACATCTCTATAGTGGCATGCATGCCGGTACGTTGGAGGCATGACTCTTGGTAGCGTAGACTTGTTATTCATAGATATGGAATCCATAGCTCCTCTTTAGGAGTAATGATATCCTCTTATATGCGTTGTCCTGTAATTGGAAAACTGGAGCGCTCAACCATTTGGATACATAGGTGTAACCGAATGGTATACTATCTTTAGATGGTAAGTTTTCTAATGGTGAGACAATGGAACGTAAGATAAAAATAATCGGGAAGGTAAGACAGAACTTGTCCTTAAGCCGATTATGGATGATCATATGGGGATGCGATACACTATGATATGTCATGGAGACTTAGCTACACGAGCTTCGTAATTCTATAAAGTTCGAGAGTGCAGCTCCAAGCTTTTAGTGGAGTAGCGTTGGAGTTGATAATTGTGAAATGTATATCTGGGATATTGGGTTTCATAATTATCATGAGCTTGAACTTTATAGGTCCATTTTGGTCCCCTTTGCTAGCTCACAAAATCCTGTAACGACACGGCGTGCTTTTCCAATAATTGGTGACTTATGTCGGATTTATCAGATTGGTTTAAAATTTATAAGAATCAAATAATTCATGTCTGTTTATCGGTTGAATTAATTATGTAAGAAATTAGTTCAAGATGAACTTGTTGAATTATGGCGTTCGGATAATTCTTGTCTGTTTATCGGTTGTTTTACTTTTGGACAATTAGAACAAGATAAACTTGTAGAATTATTGTGAATTGATTTATTTTCTTAGAGATTATCTTGATAAAGTTTGTTTTGATCAGATATCTTTTCTATTGGGCTATTTGAATCAAAACTGAGACTTTATCCTTTAGAATCTCGGGTGGAAAATAAAGATTCGCGGAGATTTTTTCTCGGCAGTTCGGCATGCCGGATGACGTGTTCGGCCTGCCGAACTGGCCAGTTCGGCCTGCCTATCTCACAGTTCGGCATGCCGACCGCGACAGCTAAGATTACGCGTTTTTCACGCATATCTTATCAGATATTGATCCGAACTTGATTCTGTTTCGATTTTGAGACCTAATCTGATATGGACTGACCCCAAGGACCAATAGGTATAAAAAAGGGAGTGAGTCTAATGATTTACTCAGATCAATTTGAGAGATTAAGAGTGATACTCTTCTAGTGAGCATCTGAAAACTCCCTGAGAGCTTTTGTTCACAAATCACGAACACTAGCTTTGGGTTCTCTCTATTGGTTGGAAGGAGAGTCACCGGTGGAAGAGCTGTACGTGTGAGCCCACACTCACTCCGGTTGTGGATAGAGAATAGCAAAGAAGACCAGTTGGTTGAGGCTCTTCTGGAACGTTACTTCTCTACACAGGTCGCGGAGGTTCTTCAGCACACTGAGGTTAGTAAGATCTGTTTAATTTATACATATAACATGTCAAACTTGTGTTTTGGAAAATACTCTGATGAAAAATTTTTAAAAATTCCGCTGCGCACTTTGTTTCCAACAATTGGTATCAGAGCCGAGGTTTTTACATAAATTTGCAAGTTTGTGATCATGTTATATGCATGAATTTTGTGATCTTAATCTCTCCAATGCTTGAATTAAATTTTATAGAGAGATGGCACTCTAGGTTTCTATATAATATATATGTTGTCATGGATTATATGGTGAATGTTTATTAATTAATTATGGTTGATTAAATTGTTGTTTAATTATTTATTAATTAATTAATACCGGTTATGGTTCCTTAGAGGTTAGAATGTGTATCTAGGTATTTCATGTAATTAGATGGCGGACTATCATCTCCGTCTAGGAATTATTATTTAATTTGTAAGAATTTTGTAATTAAATAATTATTCGGAGAAGACGGAACGAGAAGTCGGAACTTGAAGATTGATGATGGCGCCTCCAGGTATTTCCTGAGTCTCTAATTTTATGTTTTTGAATTGTTGAAAATAAAATTGATGAATTGCATTAAAATTGTATTTTCTGGATTGAGGGTTTTCTGTTCGGTCGGCATGCCGGACCTCACAGTTCGGCAGGCCGAAGGTCACAGATCGGCAGGCCGGACGTACGGTCCGGCAGGCCGACAGTGGGGCAGAAATTTTGGTGCTCTGCCGGCAGGCCGAACCTTCATGTTCGGCAGGCCGAACCACCATGATCGGCAGACCGATCACCCAGATCGGCCTGCCGACCGAGAGCTGCCAGGTGTCCAGAAAAGGTGCGATTTTTTTCAGTGCAGTTTTAATTTTATTTTTGGGACGATTCTGAGAAACATTAAATTTGGATATGACCGGAAATATGAAGTGTTCGATTCATACGGGATTGAGGACTTGAAGATGGATATTACATGAAGAAGGATACAGCTTGAGGATTCAAGGATGAAGAATCGATAAATGTCTCGATTATTCTCTTGTAATCTTATTTTTTCTATTCTCTAGGGTGGAACCATAATATTACGGTTATTATTATTATGCTTGTAGCTTTGCTTGATTGCTTTGCTTGTCTGCATTATAATATGATTTACCATGTATATTGATAACATGTCATATAGAATAGGGAGTGCCGCTCATATTAAAATTGTTCATGCATAATTTTAAAATAAAACCTTGACTTCAAAAGATTGAGTGGGAGAAGGTTTTCGAAGAGAGAACCTAAGGCCTCCATCGTTGGTCCATAGGAAGAACATGATGGTCCCAACCCCTAGGAAGGGATTTCTATCATGTACCAGATTGGATCTCTGAAAGGATAAGGTATTTTAGTATGATTTATGGTTGCACACCCCTAGGTGGTGATTATAAATCATGGATAAAATATTAAAACGGTGGTTATACACTCACGTTAATTTTATTATTAACCTCCCCTAGGAGCTCTGTTAATAAAATTAATGGCCAAAGAAACGATTATTAGTATATGCTGGATCATACGGGTCCTGGATGGCATATATTAATCAGGAGGGGATCCGTGTTCCTGATTGAATTTGGCATGACTCCCCTAGGAGCTTGATAAATTCTGAGTTGGGAATTATCGTTGTAAGGTTGTGATATTTTCAAGGTTTTGACACATAAACACATTTGTATGATTTTACATGATTGTGTTAACTTACTAAATTATTATATATGTTTGCTTATGTTTGGTATATGATTCTTTATTGTAGATTGAAAATGTCTAAAAACGCTTTATCATCGATACTTGACAAAAACCAATTAACCGGTGAGAACTATAATGATTGGAAACGGAACCTGGACATCGTCCTTTCCTTTGAGAAACTGAAATATGTTCTGACAACTCCTTGTCCTCCCGAGCCTATGGGAGACTCAAGTAATGAGCAATTCCAAGCGTACGAACGCTGGAAAGATGCTAATGATCAGGCCCGCTGCTATGTTATGGCTAGCATCAATAACGTGCTGCAGGCTCAACATCAGGATTATGAGACTGCGAAGCAGATCTTGGATAATCTTGAGGACATGTTTGGAGGCCAGGCCATAACAAAGCGGCAAGGGGCGCTTCGGAAACTCTTAAACTGTAGACAGAGACCGGGGACATCTGTAAAGGAGCACATGATGTTGGTCATGGGTTACCTCGCTGAGGCTCAAACCAATGGAGCCGACATCGATGCTGAAACTCAGATGACTATGGTCTTTGAGACTCTGTCTAAGGAATTTATTCCGTTTAGAGCTACTTTTAATCTAAGCAATAGACGGGATATGACCTTGACAGAACTGATGAAACAGTTACAAGAGTTTGAACTGCTGATCAGGGAGTCTCCTGCTGGTGGAGAGGCCAATATGGTAGCGCTTCTGGTTCCAATCCTAACTCTGGGAATGGAAAGAAACAACGGGCCAAGAGTGGGAAGTCTTCTATTCCTATTGCTACCAAGAGCAAGAAGAAGAAGAAGAAGAACCCAAAGAAGCTTAAGTGCTTCTTTTGTGGTAAGGTCGGGCATATAAAGAAGCATTGCAAGGACTTCCTTTCCAAGGGAGGTAGGTGTGATCTTCTATATTTAGAAACTTGTTTGGTTGAGGAATCCAGTGACATTTGGGTCATAGATTCTGGTGCAACTAATCATGTTTGTGTTTCTCTGCAGGGATTCAAAGAAACGAGAAGTCTACTTCGTGAAGACTTAACGCTTCGGATGGGCGATGGATCCTTAGTCTCAGCGGAAGCAGTGGGAGATGTCCATCTTTATTTTGATAATTATAGGAGTTTAATTTTGCGAGATTGTTTTTATGTTCCTAAATTTAAAAGGAATTTAATTTCTGTATCTTCTTTATTTAAAGACTCCTACGTGGTATCTTTTAATGAAAAAGTGGTGATTCGTAAAAACAAATCTTTTATCTGTTCTGGATGGATGCAAAATAATCTATATTTTATCAAACCTAAGATGGACCTATTACTTAATGCTGAGATAAATGATAATAACTCAAAAAGACTTAAAACTTCTCACTCTAATAAGACTTATCTTTGGCATTTGCGCCTTGGCCATATTAACCTAAATAGGATTCAAAGGTTGGTAAGGGATGGACCTTTAAGTCACTTAAAGGTGGAATCTATACCTCAATGTGAGTCTTGTTTGGAGGGTAAAATGACCAAAAGACCATACGGGTCTAAGGGCAATAGGGCCGAAGGGGTTCTAGAACTTGTGCATAGTGATGTTTGCGGACCGATGAACATCCGGGCACGAGGAGGGTATGAGTACTTCGTTACTTTTATTGACAATTACTCTAGATATGGGTATGTGTACCTAATGCACCACAAAAGCGAAACTTATGATAAATTCAGGGAGTTTCGGGCTGAAGTGGAAAAGCAATTGGGTAGACCCATAAAGGCACTTCGATCAGATCGAGGTGGAGAATACCTTTCTGATGAGTTCTTGGGACACTTGTTAGAGAATGGGATTTTATCCCATTTGACTGCGCCGGGCACTCCGCAGCAGAATGGCGTAGCAGAGAGAAGGAATAGGACTTTGTGGACATGATTCGGTCCATGATGAGTTATTCATCATTGCCTTTATCCTTTTGGGGATATGCACTACAAACCGCATGTTATCTTTTGAACAATGTGCCTTCAAAATCGGTCCCTAAAACTCCTCACGAGTTGTGGACAAGACGGAAGACATCCTTAAACCATATTCGCATATGGGGATGTCTAGCTCATGTCCTGTTTAAGGATCCGAATAAGTTGGAAGCACGTTCAGAAGTTTGCGTGTTTGTAGGATATCCAAAAGGGACTAAAGGGGGTTATTTTATAACCCAAAGGAAAATAAAGTCGTGGTTTCAACTAATGCAACTTTCCTTGAGGAGAGTTACATGAACGACTTTAAACCTCAAAGCAAAGTGGTGCTTGAGGAGTTTGAGGGGTAATCCGTTTACTCCGGAGGTTCCGAACGAAACCATTCCGATCGGTTGTAGAAAAACCAAACAAACCTGAACAACAACCTCAGGGGCTTCGGCGTAGTGGGAGGATCGGTCGGTCAACCTGAGAGGTATATGTTCAATGGGGAGGTCTTTTTGGCTGAACCGGATGAACATGACAGGGATCCTTATACTTACGCAGAAGCTATGGAAGATGTTGATTCAAGACTCTGGACAGAGGCCATGAACATTGAGATGAAGTCTATGGAGACTAATGGGGTCTGGGAGCTTGTGGATCTTCCCGAAGGGGTAAAACCCATAGGGTGTAAGTGGATCTACAAGAGAAAAAGAGGAGTGGATGGAAAGGTCGAAACCTTTAAGGCTAGACTGGTAGCTAAGGGTTATACGCAAAAGGAAGGAATCGATTATGAGGAAACCTTTTCGCCTGTAGCCATGCTTAAGTCCATCCGGATTCTCTTGTCCATAGCTGCCGCTCTCGACTACGAGATTTGGCAGATGGATGTCAAGACGGCTTTTCTGAATGGCTATCTTGATGAGTCCATTTATATGGAACAACCAGACGGGTTCAAGGTCACGGGTCAAGAGGGTAAGGTTTGTAAGTTGCTAAAGTCTATTTATGGACTTAAGCAGGCTTCTCGTTCTTGGAACATAAGATTTGATCAAAGTGATCAAGACTTATGGGTTCTCACAAAATGTGGATGAACCATGTGTTTACAAACACATTAAGAATGGGAAGGTGGTTTTTCTACTACTCTATGTAGATGACATTCTGCTAATTGGCATGACGTTGGGGCGTTGTCATCGGTCAAAATTATGGTTGACCAAGCAGTTTGACATGAAGGCCTTGGGTGAGGCTAATTTTGTTCTCGGTATCCAGATCTTTCGGATAGGAAGAACAAAATGATAGCTTTGTCACAGGCCAGCTACATAGATAAAATTCTCAGGATGTTTGCAATGCAGGATTCCAAGAAAGGTGGGCAACCATCTAGGTCTGGAATTACTCTTTCTAAGAAAGAATCTCCAAAGTCTAATGAAGAAGAGAATACATGAAAAAGGTATCTTATGCTTCGGCAATGGTAGTCTCATGTATGCCATGCTTTGCACTCGACCGGATATTAGCTATGGCGGTCGGGATTGTGAGTCGATTTCAGGCGGATCCAGGACCAACCATTGGGTTGCGGTAAAGCAATTTTCAAGTACCTTGAGAATGACTCGAGGGTATATGCTTGTGTATTCGGGTGAGGATTTAACTCCTCTAGGATACACTGATTCGGATTTTCAATCCTGCCTGGATTCTAGGAAATCGACTTCAGGGTTTGTGTTTACTCTGGGTGGCGGTGCCATCAGTTGGAGAAGTGCGAAGCAAGATTGCACTTCGGATTCAACGATGGAGGCCGAGTATGTGGCGGCTAGTGATGCTTCGAAAGAAGCAGTGTGGCTCCGCAAGTTCCTTGGGGATCTTAGTAGTTCCTGGTATGGATAAAGCGGTATCACTGTACTGTGATAACAGTGCGGCGGTAGCTAATGCTAAGGAACCAAGATTTCACAAGAAGAGTAAGCATATTGATCGGAAGTATCATGTGATAAAGGACTTCGTTGAGAGCGGGCATGTCACGGTGTGCAAGATCGCGTCAGAGGACAATTTAGCTGATCCATTTACGAAGACACTTTCTGGGAGAGTCTTCGAAAGGCATGTGGAAGCTATGGGGATGCGAAATTTGCAGTATTTACTCACTTAGTGCAAGTGGGAGATTGTTAGACATGTATGCTCTAAGGAGTAAAAATGTAATACGTTTTTGGAGACATTTTTATCAATAAAGAATTTATTCATTTATATACCAAATATTGTCCTCTTTACGTTCATATTTGTTGAATGTATGATAAGCAAACAGTAGTCTGAGACTGTCAGTCTAAACCTTAAGAGTTGGGCATATGATGGGATGATTATGCGGTAGACACGACTCTTAAGGTGATGGTCTAAAATATATGATCCGCAATCGAGGGAATAAAGTTGGGCGCTTTATTCATGTAAAGATTGTTATGTTGTCTATATCCCTTTTGGGAGATGGTTTGTCTTGGCCATCGGAGTTGGACTCCGTGAATAGAAACATTGGCGCGTTGTCATAGGTGACGATGTGTTGGATCGGGACATAAAGTGAATTGATTTGGATTAATAATTCTGTCTTGGCAAATCGATTCACTTTAGACAATCATTTGTATTGTATCTTAATCCTGAGATGAATAATGGGCCCGTTGTCTCGACTTGTGTCTTTTGATGTACCAATGGGTGACTCCCACATCTCTATAGTGGCATGCATGCCGGTACGTTGGAGGCATGACTCTTGGTAGCGTAGACTTGTTATTCATAGATATGGAATCCATAGCTCCTCTTTAGGAGTAATGATATCCTCTTATATGCGTTGTCCTGTAATTGGAAAACTGGAGCGCTCAACCATTTGGATACATAGGTGTAACCGAATGGTATACTATCTTTGGATGGTAAGTTTTCTAATGGTGAGACAATGGAACGTAAGATAAAAATAATCGGGAAGGTAAGACAGAACTTGTCCTTAAGCCGATTATGGATGATCATATGGGGATGCGATACACTATGATATGTCATGGAGACTTAGCTACACGAGCTTCGTAATTCTATAAAGTTCGAGAGTGCAGCTCCAAGCTTTTAGTGGAGTAGCGTTGGAGTTGATAATTGTGAAATGTATATCTGGGATATTGGGTTTCATAATTATCATGAGCTTGAACTTTATAGGTCCATTTTGGTCCCCTTTGCTAGCTCACAAAATCCTGTAACGACACGGCGTGCTTTTCCAATAATTGGTGACTTATGTCGGATTTATCAGATTGGTTTAAAATTTATAAGAATCAAATAATTCATGTCTGTTTATCGGTTGAATTAATTATGTAAGAAATTAGTTCAAGATGAACTTGTTGAATTATGGCGTTCGGATAATTCTTGTCTGTTTATCGGTTGTTTTAATTTTGGACAATTAGAACAAGATAAACTTGTAGAATTATTGTGAATTGATTTATTTTCTTAGAGATTATCTTGATAAAGTTTGTTTTGATCAGATATCTTTTCTATTGGGCTATTTGAATCAAAACTGAGACTTTATCCTTTAGAATCTCGGGTGGAAAATAAAAGATTCGCGGAGATTTTTTCTCGGCAGTTCGGCATGCCGATGACGTGTTCGGCCTGCCGAACTGGCCAGTTCGGCCTGCCTATCTCACAGTTCGGCATGCCGACCGCGACAGCTAAGATTACGCGTTTTTCACGCGTATCTTATCAGATATTGATCCGAACTTGATTCTGTTTCGATTTTTGAGACCTAATCTGATATGGACTGACCCCAAGGACCAATAGGTATAAAAAGGGAGTGAGTCTAATGATTTACTCAGATCAATTTGAGAGATTAAGAGTGATACTCTTCTAGTGAGCATCTGAAAACTCCCTGAGAGCTTTTGTTCACAAATCACGAACACTAGCTTTGGGTTCTCTCTATTGGTTGGAAGGAGAGTCACCGGTGGAAGAGCTGTACGTGTGAGCCCACACTCACTCCGGTTGTGGATAGAGAATAGCAAAGAAGACCAGTTGGTTGAGGCTCTTCTGGAACGTTACTTCTCTACACAGGTCGCGGAGGTTCTTCGGCACACTGAGGTTAGTAAGATCTGTTTAATTTATACATATAACATGTCAAACTTGTGTTTTGGAAAATACTCTGATGAAAATTTTAAAATTCCGCTGCGCACT
>JAJQZP010000042.1:658255-777301 GCA_025403435.1 Artocarpus heterophyllus
CAGCATGTCTCAGAGGGTGCAGCAAGCATGTCCGATCATGTGCGGTCGGGTCCATTTGCATCCGTTCTCTGAACCGTCAGATCTGAATACTTTGACTCATCCATCGGCCTTAAATCTTGGTCCCACCTGGCCCATCTTGCCCGCGTCTGACAGCCATTGGATCTCGTTTGAACGGTTCAGATCGTGCCTGTTTCGTGCTGATCTGGTCTGCATCACACTGGATTACAAACTCAAATTCGCATACCCACCAACGCGGATCAGTGTGGAAGAAGAAGGAAATAATTCAAATCGTCAACTTTCAACAGGGAAGAGCAATTAATTATAAATGGACGTTTGTAAAATCGATTCCCTATAAATACCAAGGCATTTGCCTCGGTTGAGAAAGCCCTCTCGCAGCATGAAAATGCTATTGTAATAATAGTCTAGTTTTTATTTTACTTTTCAGTCTAGTTTTTGGAAAATATTTCCTAGTTTGTGTTGTAAAAATTATGCTTAATAATATTAGTAGTATTTTATTAATTATGTCTTTTTAAATTTCTTTTTAACTGAGGGGGGAGGGGGGAAATTCTGGCAAAATTATCTTAAATATTTTTGGTTTTTCTTAGTTTTCTAAGCTATTGTAATGCCAAAATATTTCCTTAGAAAACTTAGAATTTCAATATTTTCTTAACTGAAACTCTGTCAAAATTACGGTTTAGATTTATCGACGACATAGACTGGCACAGATAATGCTTGGGAGGACCTTGATTACTCGTAGACAGAGAATGACTTGGTAAATGCTTAACTTACTATCTTGGTTGTTATTTTAGTTAAGTTATGTTGAAATGCTACTTATTTATTAAGTTGTATTTTTGTTGCATTATAGACATAGAATGGCACAGTAAATGCTTGGTAAATCTTGATTTATTGTCGACATAGGATGACATAGTGTATACTTAAACCAACCAATAAATAAAAGAGAAACTAAAATATATTGAAGATAATCGTCAGACACGGAACCTTTGAACCTCAGCCCTGTTATTATTGTTGTTTTACTTCCTTAAATTGTCGTTATTATTGTTGTTACTCTGCTTAAATTATTATTTGTATTTCTTGTTATTAAAGTTCCAAATTAACAAAATTTAAAGATGAAAAATGCTGTAAAAAATGTGTAAATATTGTAAATACATTCTGTGAATAATAAATATTAATCCTCAAATTTTTTAGTTTAAATAAAAAGAAAAAGTTAATATAATACATGTACTGGAACTGAATAAATCCTTCCTTGTGGGTTCGACCTCGGATTCACCGAAAAAATATTACTTGAGACAACCTTATACTTGAGGTTAGTTTAAAATGCGTAAATAGACGCGAGACCAAGTTTTTGGCGCCGTTGCCGAGGAACGTATTGTTTTTAGTGCAGTATAATATTGTGTAATATATTTTCTTTTTTTTTTATTTTTCTTTTATATATTACTAACTTTTCTTTTCTTTTGTTAATATCTTCTATTTTGCAGTATTAAGTACTGTTCACATAGAAATCTGCATGCATTTTCTGTAAGTTACTATTTGTAATAGTTACTATTCATGTCGCTATTTTAATATTAAAAAAATTAAAAATATATATATATAAATAAATAAAAATCATAAATCATAAAAAAATAAAAAAATTTATTTTCTCTCATTTCTTTTGTAAATTATTTATTTTGCTAGTTTTAGGTTTTTGCCTTAGAAATAAAACTTCATAAAATTTAGATTAGGTTTTTCATAATACTTAATAAATAAATTGTGTTTTTTGTGAAAAGTATTTTTTGAGAAAGTTTTGTTTGGAGACTGGTACTGGTTTGGAATTCTTTCCCATATCCGGTTCACTTTTGGAGATTCTCCCAACACCAGTCATTCTTGAAACGTTGTTCTGTCAAGGAGATTGGTTCTTAAGGAGCCTTAGCACCACCAATTTTTCCTGGGGACATTCTTGAAAAATATAATTCGTGAATTTCACAAATCAATAAGGCAGATACTTTTCATTCAATACTCTACTCTCCCTGAGTGGAGAAAAGCTTAGTATTTGTCTATAAAATTTTGTAAATATTTAAATAATTTGTATGCTAGTTTGGTTTCGTGAGTCTAATACTCGTAGGTTAATTAGGAAAAGTTTAGAATCACATTTCGTCTCTGTTGTGTCTTCAAATTCACCAAAAATGGCTAATGATGAAAGTGTTCATAATGAAGATATTGTTAATCAACAAATCATCAATCCTGTTGTTCGCTCAATGAGAGATTATTTGCAACCACCTCGTGAATTCACTCCATCATGTTTGGTTTTTCCTCTCAATGCTCATCACTTTAGGTTTAAACCTGGAATGATCAACTTGCTTCCCAATTTTCATGGCTTAGAATCTGAAAATCCATATCTGCACCTTAGAGAGTTTGAAGATGTTTGTGCTACCTTCACTGACTAGGAAGTTTCAAATGAAATTGTTAAACTTAAGCTTTTTCCTTTTTCTTTAAAAGACAAAGCTAAAACTTGGCTTACTTCTTTAAAACCTAGGTCAATAGGTACATGGCAAGAAATGGAAACTGAGTTTCTGAAAAAATTCTTTTCAACACATAAGACCAATGCTTTGAAAAAACAAATTCAAAATTTTTCCCAAAATGCAAAAGAAGTTTATTTCCAAAGCTGGGAACGATTTAAGATTTGTTGAATTCTTGCCCACATCATGGTTTTGAAAAATGGCGTTATATTAGTTTTTTTTATGAAGGCTTAACTCCTGAAACCCGTCAATTTTTTGAAACAATGTGTAATGGAGAATTCCTTAATAAAGAACCTGATGAAGCGTTAGATTTCCTTGATAATTTGGCTGATAACTCTCAATACTGGCAACATAGTAATTCTGAAGGCTCAATTAGATCTAATCTTGCTAATGCTCAAAGAGGTGTCCATCAACTTAGTCAAGAAAATGATCTAAGTGTTAGAATTGCATGTTTGACTAAAAAGATTGAAGCCATGGAACGAAGGAATGTCCAAGAGCCCAAAATTAAAATTTTGTGTAGTGTTTGCCAAACTCTAGGACACTCAACTTATGAATGCCTAATTTTTAAGGAAGAGTCTTATGAACAGGTGAATTACACAAATCAATTGGACCCACCTAGAAAGCCATTTCCATCCCCACATTCTGACACATACAATTCACAATGGAAAAACCGTTCCAATTTCAGTTGGAGAAATGATCAACCACAACAGCAATATCAACCACCACCACCATTTCCACCACAAAACTCTCAAGGCCGTCCACCATTTCTGTCAAATTCTCAAAATTTTCAAAGGCTTCCATAAAATTTTTCTAAAAATCTCCAATCTCGAGTCAAAACTCTTGAAGACACTTTGCGAACTTTCATTCAAGCTCAAAAATCATTCATTCAAAAACAGGAAGTTCATAACACTCGCACTTCTCAAGACATTCACGAAATTAAAGAATCCATTTCTAAACTCACTTCTTCCCTTCGCATTCAAGAAAAAGGCAAATTTTCTGCTCAACCTGTACAATATCCATCTGCAAATGAAATTGCCTCTTCTAGTTCACAGTCACAACAAGAAACTGTTAATTTAGTTACAACTCTTCGAAGTGGAAAAACTGTCGATAAAACTAATCTTTTAAAAGATCAGAAAGTTAATTCAACTTTGAAAAGTGGTGACAAAATTAATAGTGATGAGGAAAATTCTGAAAAAGAAAAGAGTGTTTGAAGAGAGAAATTTGTTCCAAAGATTCCATTTCCTCAAGCTTTGCTTTCAAAAGAGAAGTTTGACAAAAACGCTGAAATTTTTGAACTGTTCAAACAAGTCAAAATTAACATTCCACTTTTAGATGCAATCAAACAAGTCAAAATTAACATTTCACTTTTAAATGCAATCAAACAAGTCCCATCTTATGCTAAATTTTTGAAAGATTGTTGTATAATTAAAAGAAAGCATAATGTGACTAAAACTGCATTTTTACCTGAGAATGTTAGTTCCATCATTCAACATGATTCATCATTGAAATACAAAGATCCTGGTTGTCCCACAATTTCTTGCATCATCGGAAATACTCAAATTGAACATGCTTTGTTAGACCTTGGTGCTAGTGTCAACCTCTTGCCTTATTCTGTTTATCAGCAATTAGGTTTAGGTGAACTAAAGCCAACTTCTGTCACACTTCAACTGGCTGATCGATCTGTAAAAATTCCAAGAGGTGTTGTCGAGGATGTGTTAGTCCAAATTGATAAATTTTACTACCTAGTGGATTTCATTGTTTTGGATACACAACCTGTCACAAATTCAAATGTTCAAATTCCTGTCATTTTGGGTCGTCCATTTCTTGCAACTTCTAATGCTTTGATTAATTGTAGAAATGGAATACTAAAATTGTCTTTTGGGAATATGACTTCAGAATTCAATGTTTTTAACATGGCACAATCACCCTTTGGAAAGTGTGAAGTGAGTTTTGTTGAGAGTAATACTTCAGGAACGTTTGTTGATCCCTTGGCTGATTTGGCTAATTATTTTGATTTGAATGTTCCACCCAAGGTTGATAACCATCCTGTGAATGTTTCTGACCAATCTCTTGAACCAAAAAATTCAAGTTTTGAAGCTGAATGTGAAAATGAAGTTTTGAAGAAGAACCTAAAGATGAGGTGATGGGTTACATTATGGATGACCTCATGTATGATCTCACGGATGAAGAAGAATTTCAGCAAAGATTCTTTGCAGCTGTTGGCAACTTAACTTTTTGGGAGTGCTATCTTTTGGGAAGGTTTAGAGCAACTCTTCCAACAGTCATCAACATTGACGATTCTGACTCCGAACCAGAAACTGAAATTATAGTTATAGATTAATGTTTGTATTGTCTTTATGTTTTTTATATTTGTTTGTTGTATCTTTATTTGCTTTGTTTTTTCCTAAAAATCAGAAAAATAATTTCAAAAATTCATTAAAATGGTAGAAATTATGGAGGTTATAATCAACACGATTAGTTGGTATTTTTGTATCAAGGGCCTGCCTCTAGAAACGCATTTTAATGAAATAATTTTCAATGAATTCTTCTGAATTTTAGATCTTTATAAAAAAAAATTAAAAAAAAAATAAAAATTGAAAAACTCAAAAACACAAAACTATTTTCATGTCTGAGTAATCTGTTAGGTTACTTTTCTTTAGCCCATTTTAGTTTAGCCCATTATTCCCGCATGCGTTTGAATAGCCTTCCTCACGTCTGAACAGAAATCCACCCCTTGTCTATAAAAGCTGTTACTGTGCATCTAAGCTCGAAAATCTTTGTTCTTTCTCTTTCTAAATTTCTTACTCTCTCTCTTGAATTCTCTCTGTCTTCTCACTAAAATTCCAAGAAATTCTTCAAAACTCTTTCAAAGTTCTTCAATCTTTCAAACACTTTTTCCAGAAAATCTTTAATCTCCTTTTCTTCTGCTTCCACAAAAATTTTCGCAATTCTCTCTCGAACTCTCTCTTAAAGCTTTCAATTCACTCTCAAGAATCTCAATTCCTCAATCATGGATCCGAAATATGAGCACTTAAAGAAATATTTCCCTTCGCTTTCTCAAAGAGAGATCAGAAAGAAGTACAAAACTAGAGTCACTCGTCTTTGGGTACTTTCACGTTTTAAGCTTCCTACTGATATTAAGATGTACATAGAAGGTCTTGCTCGTTCAAGTGATGTAAATAATGTAGGCTTACTTGGTATGGGTACAAATCTGTGTGCTAGAAAAAGAAGAGCTCGTCGTATGGAGTCAAAATGTCATAAATGTTCTCGTCAAACTTGTTCTGGAAAATGTCCCTCACCTGGTTTCGTATCTAGAAATAGGGAAGATAAAATTCAGTTCTATAAAAATGGTCTTAGGAATGAAAACTTAGAAGATCTCCGAGTTTCTCTTGAGTCCCATCCAAGTGGATACGTCTGGGGGGCTATGAAACAACTCTGGCCTCAATTTCATGAAGAAAAAGAACGTCTTAGGAATCTGACGTTAAAAGACCCAACTGTTCAGTTTGCGAGAATGTTAAATGGAAAACAGACTCAAGATCCTTCTACTTCAGAACAAGGTCTGTAAAGTATTCTTCTTTGTTTCTTTGTGTGTTTGTTCTAAAAAAAAAAATTGAAAATTTATTCGAGATATGATCATGGTTTTAATGAAAAAATCATCAAAATGGCTGAGTAACGGAATTTCTAGAAATGTGTTTGATGAACAAAAGTTTTCTTCAACTCATTCTCGAATAAAATTTCATCAACAAAAAGATTTTTATTTTCGTGTGATTTATACAGTTGTTGTTTAATAATTGTGATCGTACCATTTATCTTATAATAATGATATCTTGACTTTTCTTCTTTTGTCAGATGCATAATTTTATTCGATAGGTGTCTTGTGTGTCGTGTAAGATAAGCTTTGCTTCAAATTTTAAAATTTAGTCCCATTTGTCAAAAGTTGTACAGTAAAGTCCAGTTTGTCAAAAGGTAAATAGTGTTGTCAGGTACAAGTTGTCTGCAAGGGTGTCACATTTATCTGTCCTTGTCTGTCATCACAGCTGTCTTTATTTAATTTTACCCAACGTTCTCTTTAGGTGTCTACAAAATCCTTTTAGTTCTTAATTTTTCTCAGAGCGAATTTGTAAGATAGAGTCAGTCAAAAAATAAAAAAAAGAGTCTTAGTCTTAGTAACTATCATGGGTTCCTCGTCCCAGTCATCTTTAAAGTTCAACAATATCTATGTGTTTTGTGGTTCTAAATCAGGAAAAGGCATTGATTACATAGAAAATGCATTTCATTTAGGCTATGTCTTGGCTACGAAAAAGATAAACCTTGTCTATGGAGGAGGTAGTCTAGGTTTAATGGGTACTGTCTCTGCTGGAAGACGTTCTGGAGGTACTGGAGCTCTAGGTATTATTCCAGGTGTCCTTGCTCAAAGTCGTTTATGTGGTCCTACCATTGGTGTTGAAAAAATAGTTGCAGGTATGCCTGAGCGAATAAGAGACATGGAGTTTACTTCTTATGCTTTTATTGCCTTACCTGGAGGTTTAGGAACTCTAGAGGAACTTTTTGCCATTGCTAGTTGGAAATTGTTAGGACTATACTCTAAACCTGTTGGTTTGTTAAATATAAATGGTTACTTTGACAGTTTGCTTAGTTGTTTAGATCATGCTGTGGAACAAAAGTTTCTTGAGGAGTCAGGAGGAAAGATTTTTGTTTATGCCACTACTGTAGAGGAATTGCTCGAAAAAATGCACGTCATTGATCCTGAAACGGACACTGCAACATCAAAGTTCTGTGGAAAATGCAAACGAGATTAGGATCTTTCTCTCTGAACTCTACCTCTTTTAGTTTTACTTACAGCATTGTTGTTTTTGTCTTTGTTTATGTGTTTGTCTTTGAATAACCGCTCTAGTAAGTATATGTTGTTACTCTTCTTACTTAATCTTGTTAAACATTAGGAACAGTGTTCAATTTAGGTTGGGGGGAGAAGGTGTTAGACATGTATGCTCTAAGGAGTAAAAATGTAATACGTTTTTGGAGACATTTTTATCAATAAAGAATTTATTCATTTATATATACCAAATATTGTCCTCTTTACGTTCATATTTGTTGAATGTATGATAAGCAAACAGTAGTCTGAGACTGTCAGTCTAAACCTTAAGAGTTGGGCATATGATGGGATGATTATGCGGTAGACACGACTCTTAAGGTGATGGTCTAAAATATATGATCCGCAATCGAGGGAATAAAGTTAGGCGCTTTATTCATGTAAAGATTGTTATGTTGTCTATATCCCTTTTGGGAGATGGTTTGTCTTGGCCATCGGAGTTGGACTCCGTGAATAGAAACATTGGCGCATTGTCATAGGTGACGATGTGTTGGATCGGGACATAAAGTGAATTGATTTGGATTAATAATTCTGTCTTGTCAAATCGATTCACTTTAGACAATCATTTGTATTGTATCTTAATCCTGAGATGAATAATGGGCCCGTTGTCTTGACTTGTGTCTTTTGATGTACCAATGGGTGACTCCCACATCTCTATAGTGGCATGCATGCCGGTACGTTGGAGGCATGACTCTTGGTAGCGTAGACTTGTTATTCATAGATATGGAATCCATAGCTCCTCTTTAGGAGTAATGATATCCTCTTATATGCGTTGTCCTGTAATTGGAAAACTGGAGCGCTCAACCATTTGGATACATAGGTGTAACCGAATGGTATACTATCTTTAGATGGTAAGTTTTCTAATGGTGAGACAATGGAACGTAAGATAAAAATAATCGGGAAGGTAAGACAGAACTTGTCCTTAAGCCGATTATGGATGATCATATGGGGATGCGATACACTATGATATGTCATGGAGACTTAGCTACACGAGCTTCGTAATTCTATAAAGTTCGAGAGTGCAGCTCCAAGCTTTTAGTGGAGTAGCGTTGGAGTTGATAATTGTGAAATGTATATCTGGGATATTGGGTTTCATAATTATCATGAGCTTGAACTTTATAGGTCCATTTTGGTCCCCTTTGCTAGCTCACAAAATCCTGTAACGACACGGCGTGCTTTTCCAATAATTGGTGACTTATGTCGGATTTATCAGATTGGTTTAAAATTTATAAGAATCAAATAATTCATGTCTGTTTATCGGTTGAATTAATTATGTAAGAAATTAGTTCAAGATGAACTTGTTGAATTATGGCGTTCGGATAATTCTTGTCTGTTTATCGGTTGTTTTACTTTTGGACAATTAGAACAAGATAAACTTGTAGAATTATTGTGAATTGATTTATTTTCTTAGAGATTATCTTGATAAAGTTTGTTTTGATCAGATATCTTTTCTATTGGGCTATTTGAATCAAAACTGAGACTTTATCCTTTAGAATCTCGGGTGGAAAATAAAAGATTCGCGGAGATTTTTTCTCGGCAGTTCGGCATGCCGGATGACGTGTTCGGCCTGCCGAACTGGCCAGTTCGGCCTGCCTATCTCACAGTTCGGCATGCCGACCGCGACAGCTAAGATTACGCGTTTTTCACGCATATCTTATCAGATATTGATCCGAACTTGATTCTGTTTCGATTTTTGAGACCTAATCTGATATGGACTGACCCCAAGGACCAATAGGTATAAAAAAGGGAGTGAGTCTAATGATTTACTCAGATCAATTTGAGAGATTAAGAGTGATACTCTTCTAGTGAGCATCTGAAAACTCCCTGAGAGCTTTTGTTCACAAATCACGAACACTAGCTTTGGGTTCTCTCTATTGGTTGGAAGGAGAGTCACCGGTGGAAGAGCTGTACGTGTGAGCCCACACTCACTCCGGTTGTGGATAGAGAATAGCAAAGAAGACCAGTTGGTTGAGGCTCTTCTGGAACGTTACTTCTCTACACAGGTCGCGGAGGTTCTTCAGCACACTGAGGTTAGTAAGATCTGTTTAATTTATACATATAACATGTCAAACTTGTGTTTTGGAAAATACTCTGATGAAAAATTTTTAAAAATTCCGCTGCGCACTTTGTTTCCAACAATTGGTATCAGAGCCGAGGTTTTTACATAAATTTGCAAGTTTGTGATCATGTTATATGCATGAATTTTGTGATCTTAATCTCTCCAATGCTTGAATTAAATTTTATAGAGAGATGGCACTCTAGGTTTCTATATAATATATATGTTGTCATGGATTATATGGTGAATGTTTATTAATTAATTATGGTTGATTAAATTGTTGTTTAATTATTTATTAATTAATTAATACCGGTTATGGTTCCTTAGAGGTTAGAATGTGTATCTAGGTATTTCATGTAATTAGATGGCGGACTATCATCTCCGTCTAGGAATTATTATTTAATTTGTAAGAATTTTGTAATTAAATAATTATTCGGAGAAGACGGAACGAGAAGTCGGAACTTGAAGATTGATGATGGCGCCTCCAGGTATTTCCTGAGTCTCTAATTTTATGTTTTTGAATTGTTGAAAATAAAATTGATGAATTGCATTAAAATTGTATTTTCTGGATTGAGGGTTTTCTGTTCGGTCGGCATGCCGGACCTCACAGTTCGGCAGGCCGAAGGTCACAGATCGGCAGGCCGGACGTACGGTCCGGCAGGCCGACAGTGGGGCAGAAATTTTGGTGCTCTGCCGGCAGGCCGAACCTTCATGTTCGGCAGGCCGAACCACCATGATCGGCAGACCGATCACCCAGATCGGCCTGCCGACCGAGAGCTGCCAGGTGTCCAGAAAAGGTGCGATTTTTTTCAGTGCAGTTTTAATTTTATTTTTGGGACGATTCTGAGAAACATTAAATTTGGATATGACCGGAAATATGAAGTGTTCGATTCATACGGGATTGAGGACTTGAAGATGGATATTACATGAAGAAGGATACAGCTTGAGGATTCAAGGATGAAGAATCGATAAATGTCTCGATTATTCTCTTGTAATCTTATTTTTTCTATTCTCTAGGGTGGAACCATAATATTACGGTTATTATTATTATGCTTGTAGCTTTGCTTGATTGCTTTGCTTGTCTGCATTATAATATGATTTACCATGTATATTGATAACATGTCATATAGAATAGGGAGTGCCGCTCATATTAAAATTGTTCATGCATAATTTTAAAATAAAACCTTGACTTCAAAAGATTGAGTGGGAGAAGGTTTTCGAAGAGAGAACCTAAGGCCTCCATCGTTGGTCCATAGGAAGAACATGATGGTCCCAACCCCTAGGAAGGGATTTCTATCATGTACCAGATTGGATCTCTGAAAGGATAAGGTATTTTAGTATGATTTATGGTTGCACACCCCTAGGTGGTGATTATAAATCATGGATAAAATATTAAAACGGTGGTTATACACTCACGTTAATTTTATTATTAACCTCCCCTAGGAGCTCTGTTAATAAAATTAATGGCCAAAGAAACGATTATTAGTATATGCTGGATCATACGGGTCCTGGATGGCATATATTAATCAGGAGGGGATCCGTGTTCCTGATTGAATTTGGCATGACTCCCCTAGGAGCTTGATAAATTCTGAGTTGGGAATTATCGTTGTAAGGTTGTGATATTTTCAAGGTTTTGACACATAAACACATTTGTATGATTTTACATGATTGTGTTAACTTACTAAATTATTATATATGTTTGCTTATGTTTGGTATATGATTCTTTATTGTAGATTGAAAATGTCTAAAAACGCTTTATCATCGATACTTGACAAAAACCAATTAACCGGTGAGAACTATAATGATTGGAAACGGAACCTGGACATCGTCCTTTCCTTTGAGAAACTGAAATATGTTCTGACAACTCCTTGTCCTCCCGAGCCTATGGGAGACTCAAGTAATGAGCAATTCCAAGCGTACGAACGCTGGAAAGATGCTAATGATCAGGCCCGCTGCTATGTTATGGCTAGCATCAATAACGTGCTGCAGGCTCAACATCAGGATTATGAGACTGCGAAGCAGATCTTGGATAATCTTGAGGACATGTTTGGAGGCCAGGCCATAACAAAGCGGCAAGGGGCGCTTCGGAAACTCTTAAACTGTAGACAGAGACCGGGGACATCTGTAAAGGAGCACATGATGTTGGTCATGGGTTACCTCGCTGAGGCTCAAACCAATGGAGCCGACATCGATGCTGAAACTCAGATGACTATGGTCTTTGAGACTCTGTCTAAGGAATTTATTCCGTTTAGAGCTACTTTTAATCTAAGCAATAGACGGGATATGACCTTGACAGAACTGATGAAACAGTTACAAGAGTTTGAACTGCTGATCAGGGAGTCTCCTGCTGGTGGAGAGGCCAATATGGTAGCTTTTTCTGGTTCCAATCCTAACTCTGGGAATGGAAAGAAACAACGGGCCAAGAGTGGGAAGTCTTCTATTCCTATTGCTACCAAGAGCAAGAAGAAGAAGAAGAAGAACCCAAAGAAGCTTAAGTGCTTCTTTTGTGGTAAGGTCGGGCATATAAAGAAGCATTGCAAGGACTTCCTTTCCAAGGGAGGTAGGTGTGATCTTCTATATTTAGAAACTTGTTTGGTTGAGGAATCCAGTGACATTTGGGTCATAGATTCTGGTGCAACTAATCATGTTTGTGTTTCTCTGCAGGGATTCAAAGAAACGAGAAGTCTACTTCGTGAAGACTTAACGCTTCGGATGGGCGATGGATCCTTAGTCTCAGCGGAAGCAGTGGGAGATGTCCATCTTTATTTTGATAATTATAGGAGTTTAATTTTGCGAGATTGTTTTTATGTTCCTAAATTTAAAAGGAATTTAATTTCTGTATCTTCTTTATTTAAAGACTCCTACGTGGTATCTTTTAATGAAAAAGTGGTGATTCGTAAAAACAAATCTTTTATCTGTTCTGGATGGATGCAAAATAATCTATATTTTATCAAACCTAAGATGGACCTATTACTTAATGCTGAGATAAATGATAATAACTCAAAAAGACTTAAAACTTCTCACTCTAATAAGACTTATCTTTGGCATTTGCGCCTTGGCCATATTAACCTAAATAGGATTCAAAGGTTGGTAAGGGATGGACCTTTAAGTCACTTAAAGGTGGAATCTATACCTCAATGTGAGTCTTGTTTGGAGGGTAAAATGACCAAAAGACCATACGGGTCTAAGGGCAATAGGGCCGAAGGGGTTCTAGAACTTGTGCATAGTGATGTTTGCGGACCGATGAACATCTGGGCACGAGGAGGGTATGAGTACTTCGTTACTTTTATTGACAATTACTCTAGATATGGGTATGTATACCTAATGCACCACAAAAGCGAAACTTATGATAAATTCAGGGAGTTTCGGGTTGAAGTGGAAAAGCAATTGGGTAGACCCATAAAGGCACTTCGATCAGATCGAGGTGGAGAATACCTTTCTGATGAGTTCTTGGGACACTTGTTAGAGAATGGGATTTTATCCCATTTGACTGCGCCGGGTACTCCGCAGCAGAATGGCGTAGCAGAGAGAAAGAATAGGACTTTGTTGGACATGATTCGGTCCATGATGAGTTATTCATCATTGCCTTTATCCTTTTGGGGATATGCACTACAAACCGCATGTTATCTTTTGAACAATGTGCCTTCAAAATCGGTCCCTAAAACTCCTCACGAGTTGTGGACAAGACGGAAGACATCCTTAAACCATATTCGCATATGGGGATGTCCAGCTCATGTCCTGTTTAAGGATCCGAATAAGTTGGAAGCACGTTCAGAAGTTTGCGTGTTTGTAGGATATCCAAAAGGGACTAAAGGGGGTTATTTTTATAACCCAAAGGAAAATAAAGTCGTGGTTTCAACTAATGCAACTTTCCTTGAGGAGAGTTACATGAACGACTTTAAACCTCAAAGCAAAGTGGTGCTTGAGGAGTTGAGGGGTAATCCGTTTACTCCGGAGGTTCCGAACGAAACCATTCCGATCGGTGTAGAAAAACCAAACAAACCTGAACAACAACCTTAGGGGCTTCGGCGTAGTGGGAGGATCGGTCGTCAACCTGAGAGGTATATGTTCAATGGGGAGGTCTTTTTGGCTGAACCGGATGAACATGACAGGGATCCTTATACTTACGCAGAAGCTATGGAAGATGTTGATTCAAGACTCTGGACAGAGGCCATGAACATTGAGATGAAGTCTATGGAGACTAATTAGGTTTGGGAGCTTGTGGATATTCCCGAAGGGGTAAAACCCATAGGGTGTAAGTGGATCTACAAGAGAAAAAGAGGAGTGGATGGAAAGGTCGAAACCTTTAAGGCTAGACTGGTAGCTAAGGGTTATACGCAAAAGGAAGGAATCGATTATGAGGAAACCTTTTCGCCTGTAGCCATGCTTAAGTCCATCCGGATTCTCTTGTCCATAGCTGCCGCTCTCGACTACGAGATTTGGCAGATGGATGTCAAGACGGCTTTTCTGAATGGCTATCTTGATGAGTCCATTTATATGGAACAACCAGACGGGTTCAAGGTCACGGGTCAAGAGGGTAAGGTTTGTAAGTTGCTAAAGTCTATTTATGGACTTAAGCAGGCTTCTCGTTCTTGGAACATAAGATTTGATCAAGTGATCAAGACTTATGGGTTCTCACAAAATGTGGATGAACCATGTGTTTACAAACACATTAAGAATGGGAAGGTGGTTTTTCTACTACTCTATGTAGATGACATTCTGCTAATTGGCAATGACGTTGGGGCGTTGTCATCGGTCAAATTATGGTTGACCAAGCAGTTTGACATGAAGGACTTGGGTGAGGCTAATTTTGTTCTCGGTATCCAGATCTTTCGGGATAGGAAGAACAAAATGATAGCTTTGTCACAGGCCAGCTACATAGATAAAATTCTCAGGAGGTTTGCAATGCAGGATTCCAAGAAAGGTGGGCAACCATCTAGGTCTGGAATTACTCTTTCTAAGAAAGACTCTCCAAAGTCTAATGAAGAAAGAGAATACATGAAGAAGGTACCTTATGCTTCGGCAATGGGTAGTCTCATGTATGCCATGCTTTGCACTCGACCGGATATTAGCTATGCGGTCGGGATTGTGAGTCGATTTCAGGCGGATCCAGGACCAAACCATTGGGTTGCGGTAAAGCATATTTTCAAGTACCTGAGAAGGACTCGAGGGTATATGCTTGTGTATTCGGGTGAGGATTTAACTCCTCTAGGATACACTGATTCGGATTTTCAATCCTGCCTGGATTCTAGGAAATCGACTTCAGGGTTTGTGTTTACTCTGGGTGGCGGTGCCATCAGTTGGAGAAGTGCGAAGCAAGATTGCACTTCGGATTCAACGATGGAGGCCGAGTATGTGGCGGCTAGTGATGCTTCGAAAGAAGCAGTATGGCTCCGCAAGTTCCTTGGGGATCTTGAGGTAGTTCCTGGTATGGATAAAGCGGTATCACTATACTGTGATAACAGTGCTGCGGTAGCTAATGCTAAGGAACCAAGATTTCACAAGAAGAGTAAGCATATTGATCGGAAGTATCATGTGATAAAGGACTTCGTTGAGAGCGGGCATGTCACGGTGTGCAAGATCGCGTCAGAGGACAATTTAGCTGATCCATTTACGAAGACACTTTCTGGGAGAGTCTTCGAAAGGCATGTGGAAGCTATGGGGATGCGAAATTTGCAGTATTTACTCACTTAGTGCAAGTGGGAGATTGTTAGACATGTATGCTCTAAGGAGTAAAAATGTAATACGTTTTTGGAGACATTTTTATCAATAAAGAATTTATTCATTTATATATACCAAATATTGTCCTCTTTACGTTCATATTTGTTGAATGTATGATAAGCAAACAGTAGTCTGAGACTGTCAGTCTAAACCTTAAGAGTTGGGCATATGATGGGATGATTATGCGGTAGACACGACTCTTAAGGTGATGGTCTAAAATATATGATCCGTAATCGAGGGAATAAAGTTGGGCGCTTTATTCATGTAAAGATTGTTATGTTGTCTATATCCCTTTTGGGAGATGGTTTGTCTTGGCCATCGGAGTTGGACTCCGTGAATAGAAACATTGGCGCATTGTCATAGGTGACGATGTGTTGGATCGGGACATAAAGTGAATTGATTTGGATTAATAATTCTGTCTTGTCAAATCGATTCACTTTAGACAATCATTTGTATTGTATCTTAATCTTGAGATGAATAATGGGCCCGTTGTCTCGACTTGTGTCTTTTGATGTACCAATGGGTGACTCCCACATCTCTATAGTGGCATGCATGCCGGTACGTTGGAGGCATGACTCTTGGTAGCGTAGACTTGTTATTCATAGATATGGACTCCGTAGCTCCTCTTTAGGAGTAATGATATCCTCTTATATGCGTTGTCCTGTAATTGGAAAACTGGAGCGCTCAACCATTTGGATACATAGGTGTAACCGAATGGTATACTATCTTTAGATGGTAAGTTTTCTAATGGTGAGACAATGGAACGTAAGATAAAAATAATCGGGAAGGTAAGACATAACTTGTCCTTAAGCCGATTATGGATGATCATATGGGGATGCGATACACTATGATATGTCATGGAGACTTAGCTACACGAGCTTCGTAATTCTATAAAGTTCGAGAGTGCAGCTCCAAGCTTTTAGTGGAGTAGCGTTGGAGTTGATAATTGTGAAATGTATATCTGGGATATTGGGTTTCATAATTATCATGAGCTTGAACTTTATAGGTCCATTTTGGTCCCCTTTGCTAGCTCACAAAATCCTGTAACGACACGGCGTGCTTTTCCAATAATTGGTGACTTATGTCGGATTTATCAGATTGGTTTAAAATTTATAAGAATCAAATAATTCATGTCTGTTTATCGGTTGAATTAATTATGTAAGAAATTAGTTCAAGATGAACTTGTTGAATTATGGCGTTCGGATAATTCTTGTCTGTTTATCGGTTGTTTTAATTTTGGACAATTAGAACAAGATAAACTTGTAGAATTATTGTGAATTGATTTATTTTCTTAGAGATTATCTTGATAAAGTTTGTTTTGATCAGATATCTTTTCTATTGGGCTATTTGAATCAAAACTGAGACTTTATCCTTTAGAATCTCAGGTGGAAAATAAAGATTTGCGGAGATTTTTTCTCGGCAGTTCGGCATGCCGGATGACGTGTTCGGCCTGCCGAACTGGCCAGTTCGGCCTGCCTATCTCACAGTTCGGCATGCCGACCGCGACAGCTAAGATTACGCGTTTTTCACGCATATCTTATCAGATATTGATCCGAACTTGATTCTGTTTCGATTTTTGAGACCTAATCTGATATGGACTGACCCCAAGGACCAATAGGTATAAAAAAGGGAGTGAGTCTAATGATTTACTCAGATCAATTTGAGAGATTAAGAGTGATACTCTTCTAGTGAGCATCTGAAAACTCCCTGAGAGCTTTTGTTCACAAATCACGAACACTAGCTTTGGGTTCTCTCTATTGGTTGGAAGGAGAGTCACCGGTGGAAGAGCTGTACGTGTGAGCCCACACTCACTCCGGTTGTGGATAGAGAATAGCAAAGAAGACCAGTTGGTTGAGGCTCTTCTGGAACGTTACTTCTCTACACAGGTCGCGGAGGTTCTTCAGCACACTGAGGTTAGTAAGATCTGTTTAATTTATACATATAACATGTCAAACTTGTGTTTTGGAAAATACTCTGATGAAAAATTTTTAAAAATTCCGCTGCGCACTTTGTTTCCAACAGAAGGTTGTGTCAATTTTTTCTTTTCTTTTGTGATTGAATCTGGGACTAGTTTTAAAAACCAAGCGAAAAAAAAACCTTGAAAAAAAAAGTGTACTGTTTGTAAGACTTTAAGATTCATGTGTTCATAAGTCGAGATGGCTGAGTGAAGGTTTTGTCCTGAAATGCGTCTCGATAATGGTCCGAAAATAAAGTCCTTTGTGTTTGTAAAATTCTCATCTTTGCATCTTTCTTTTGTAACATGCAAGTTTGAAGATGGCTGAGGTAAGGAGTATTTAATATTCTTAAAACGCATCTTCACCTTGGTAGAAATAGCTGAGTAATAGAGTGACTAGCATTCTTGAAACGTGTTTCTACATGATTGTAAAAATTGTGTGTTTGCATTGCATTTATTTTTATTAAAAAAATAAAATAAAATAAAATTTAAAAATCTAAAAAATATTTTGGTGATTTGCCTCCTGTCCAATGACGATATCAAGATTATATCATTTCCATGACTTAAGGTAAATTTTAAATAATATTTAAGTTTATGTTAGTTTCTTTAGTTTGCCATATGTTTAGGATGAAATTTTCCCAAAATTTGAACACTTAATCTTGCACTATGATTTGTTATATTAATTTAGAGACTGTCTATGTTAGTATAATTTGGTTTATTTTTATAAAATCTTATAACTTGTTTAAATCTCTCTTGAGGCGAAATCCTAGATAACACTAAGTTATAGATATAATTTAGGCCATCTTTGGATCGTTTGAGCCTTTGAAGCTAACCTGTTTACATTTCATATCCTTAGTTACCTCGTTGTGCTTAATGTTCTATTTTCTTTGTTACCCATATATTTAGCCTAGCCTTTTTAATAAGTTCATAATCCTTTTCTTGTACCTCTCACTCATAAGGCATTTGCTCTTTCAAGTGAATTCGGATTTATGAGGTTAGGATGAGCTAGGAATATTTGCTACCTCTGTAAAATATGTACGTAACTCTTTAGTTATTCTATTAACAAAAAACAAAACAAAAAAAAAAAACAAAAAGATCAAAAAAAAGAAAAAGAAGAAGAAAGTTAAATACAAAGTGGTTGACAAAAGAAATTTCATTTCGAGTTTGGGATTGTAAACTTTGGGAATTTGATTGTACATTTTACAGGTTCGGGATTTTTGTAAGTGTCTTATGAGTGAACTAAGCCTGAAATATATCTTCCATCATACCTTTAACCCAAGCCTTACATTACAAGCTGAATGAAGTCCTAAAAGGTCTTTAACAAGGTGTTATTCTACATTAGTGAAGAGAGGGATGAAAAACAAATTTATAAGAATTTATTTAAATAAATTAAGATATATTAATATAAATTTATCTGGTTAATATGCATTGATTAGTAATAGAAATTCACACACACAGAGAGGAAAATTCATCTTAAATAATTGACAAACTCTAGAAATGAATCATAACTTAATTAGTGTTTACATTTTTACCTTGAGGCATGAATATGAGATAAACCCTGAGGAAAATCAGTGAGAAATCACATTTCAAAAAAAAAAAAATCTTTCGTTTGTTTTAAGTTTTATCGCTTTAGTTGCTAGAGACTAGCAATAAGCTGGTTGGATGGTGTGATGAGACTGTAAAAGTATACATTTTCTAAGGCTTAAATCATTTGTTTACGCTTTTATTTCTCATTAAATCCTCTAATTAATAGCATTTTGTGTTAATAAGTATTTTTGTGTCTTGGTGTGAAAATGTGTTTAAAAATGTGTTTTTAGTGTGTTTTTATGTTTAATAATATTTTTAGTAATTTTTAGAATCATCTTGGTGTGTTAAATAAGTGTCTAGTCTGTAAAAAGTCAAAACCATAAAAGTAATGCGGTTATTTTATTTTGAGTTTTAGTGTGTTTGATAGTGTGTTTTAAGTTTATAAATATATCTTATTATATTTTTAGTAATTTTTAAAAATATTTTCAAGTCATAAAAATTATATCTGTGCTAAACCGTAAGAGACTGAAAATTTTAAGAGTTTTTATCTATTTTTGTATGTTTTATTGTAAAATAAATATTTTTAAATATTATGTTTGTAAAATAATTAATATTAGTGTGTTTGTGATTTTTAGATTTGAAATCTGGAGGAAAAACGGAGCAAAATGACACCAGAACGGATAAAATCGGACATCAAATGCATCAAAAAGATAAAGAAAATTTGAATTTAAATTAAATAGGACACATGGCGTAACAAGGACCATCGGATTCACTGCCAAATTCATCTCAGCCGTCCAAGCAAGAGATACGTGTCAACGCGTCATTCGGTGCGTCAGTGAAATCTCACAGTACGGTCCACGTGTCGAGATATGATTGGCGCGTGCATCACACGCGCCGACAAAGCTGCAGCATGTCTCAGAGGGTGCAGCAAGCATGTCCGATCATGTGCGGTCGTGTCCATTTGCATCCGTTCTCTGAACCGTCAGATCTGAATACTTTGACTCATCCATCGGCCTTAAATCTTGGTCCCACCTGACCCATCTTGCCCGCGTCTGACAGCCATTGGATCTCGTTTTGAACGGTTCAGATCGTGCCTGTTTCGTGCTGATCTGGTCTGCATCACACTGGATTACAAACTCAAATTCGCATACCCACCAACGCGGATCAGCGTGGAAGAAGAAGGAAATAATTCAAATCGTCAACTTTCAACAGGGAAGAGCATTAATTATAAATGGACGTTTGTAAAATCGATTCCCTATAAATACCAAGGCATTTGCCTCGGTTGAGAAAGCCCTCTCGCAGCATGAAAATGCTGTTGTAATAATAGTCTAGTTTTTATTTTACTTTTCAGTCTAGTTTTTTGGAAAATATTTCCTAGTTTGTGTTGTAAAAATTATGCTTAATAATATTAGTAGTATTTTATTAATTATGTCTTTTTAAATTTCTTTTTAGCTGAGGGGGGAGGGGGAAAATTCTGGCAAAATTATCTTAAATATTTTTGGTTTTTCTTAGTTTTCTAAGCTATTGTGATGCCAAAATATTTCCTTAGAAAACTTAGAATTTCAATATTTTCTTAACTGAAACTCTGCCAAAATTACGGTTTTGATTTATCGACAACATAGACTAGCACGGATAATGCTTGAGAGGACCTTAATTACTCGTAGACAGAGAATGGCTCGGTAAATGCTTAACTTACTATCTTGTTGTTATTTTAGTTAAGTTATGTTGAAATGCTGCTTATTTATTAAGTTGTGTTTTTGCTGCATTATAGACATGGAATAACACAGTAAATGCTTGGTAAATCTTGATTTATTGTCGACATAGGATGACATAGTGTATACTTAAACCAACCAATAAATAAAAAGAGAAACTAAAATATATTGAAGATAATCGTCAGAACGGAACCTTTGAACCTCAGCCCTGTTATTATTGTTGTTTTACTTCCTTAAATTGTCGTTATTATTGTTGTTACTCTGCTTAAATTATTATTTGTATTTCTTGTTATTAAAGTTCCAAATTATCAAGATTTAAATATGAAAAATGCTGTAAAAAAATGTGTAAATATTGTAAATATATTCTGTAAATAATAAATATTAATCCTCAAATTTTTCAGTTTAAATAAAAAGAAAAAGTTAATATAATACATATACTGGAACTGAATAAATCCTTCCTTGTGGGTTTGACCTCGGATTCACCGAGAAAATATTACTTGAGACAATCTTATACTTGAGGTTAGTTTAAAATGGGTAAATAAACGCAAGACCATAGGGCACAATCAATAGAACCATCGAAACGAAGAAAAGAAATAGACCTGCAGGTCCCTCGAGTTGAGTCAAACAGAACGAATCCCTTGAAAAGAGAGTATACAAATCACACACTAAAGGGGTTTACTTTGTCTGGTAAAAACCCAAAATCGATACTCAAAAGTGAGGACCTATTGAACATCCAAGTTAAATATGGGATTCTTGCTTCTGTAGAAATCTGACTCCCCTTCCCCGATGAGTGAGCAGATACTCAGAATGATGGATGGTTATGTGTTTACACAAAATAGTTAGAGCTGGGACTTCAACTACTAATCCCTAAGTTTTTTCTTGAAGTCGTATCCCACTTCCAAATTTCAGTAACACAACTTATACCGAATGAGATGCTTCTTGCTCTGATAGTATTTGTCGAGGAAGCAGATGCCGACTTCACAATAGCAGACTTCCTTCGGTGCTATTATTTAAAGCCCAATAATAAGAGCAAGGATCAGTTTTACTTTGTTTATCAGCAATCGAAGCAAATCATCACTAATTTTGTTAATGTCGATAGACAGTGGAAAGAAAAATACTTTTTTATGTCCCTCACCTACGATTCTATCGAGCTCACCACTCGATTTTCATTTCCTTTTTCATTTGGTCATATTGGTGAGTTTTGAATCCTACTATGCTTGATGCAGTCATTCTGACTAATCCTTATGTTTCTTTTTTGCTTTACAGATTTCAAGTTGAACCACCCCTTCCAATTGGAGAACAATTCCGAGGAAGCTCAACACTCTTACCTCTTTGGAAGGATGGAGTTGGACAAAGATATCACACCCTAATCGACTCAGGAAATCATCAATTTGGAAAACTTTTAGAGAAATTCCAACAAGTATCCCTATTCATTTTCCTAATCGAGTCGATTGGATTTTTGTTTACTGCGGTACACTTCAATGGTTGTATGGTTCGTCGAAATACATAAGCCTTCTTTTTAACAAAGATGTTGTGTTTGCAGAAGTTGCAATGTCCTCAGTGAAGGTTACACTTCCATTAGCCAAAGAAGCGCTAAAAAGAAAAGTGGTTGCTACAGCCACGACTAAGGAAAAGAGGAAGAAGAAGAAGAAGAGCAAAGCAAACAAATAGAGTGCCTCAGACACTCAAAAGACCAATCTTTTGAAGCCAACAGACACTACAAATCTACCCCCCACCTCTTTGTTTCGATATTCAGGCCCCAGAGTTGAAGAAAAGAAAAGCAGTCGAGGTCGACCCCTCTCAGGTAGATGAAACTGACGTCAAAGAAATCGACGAAAAGGCACTTGATGTGTCCAAGCATGCAAGTATCTTATAGTACAGAGACTCGACTCTAAAGGCTACAAAGAGCTTCAACCTTTCTTCAGACAAGATGAAGTATGGAGGGAAATCCCTCTATTGGCTTCGCAATGAGTCTGTCATCCTCCTTAGCTAGGTAAAATTTGATCAAGTCCCTCTTCAATTAAAGTTGTTTTCATATTAAATATTGGACCTTGTATTTCCTAGGCCTTCCAAATGTATAACATTTTACGAACAAGGCCGAGCCTAAGCATGTCAGGCTCACTGCACTTTCACAAGACCTAGATGAACGACTCGAGAAGGCTGAAAAGGAGAAGAAGGCGACAAAAGCAGAGAGAAAGCGCTGAAAGAAATGAATGAAGCTATTGCTGTATTAGCTTTATCAAAGGAGAAGGTTATTAATATGAGTAGCAACCTTCGGTTAAAAAGAAAGAGCTCAATCGAGCCAAAAAGTAGTAGAGGAGATGGCCATGAAGTTACAACAATTAAAGAACAGCTCCTTGATATCCACAGCGAGTCCACCATTAAGGCAAGGCTCGAGCTATTCAAAGAGTTTAAAGAACATTAGGGTAAAAGTTGGGACATTGATGCCGAGATCGCAAAGCTAGAGGATCTATTAGCCCCTAATGTTGACTCTAATATTGAAGAGACTGATGCGGATATAATGACTCCTAAGGTTGCTGAAAATAAGGCCTCGATAGTGAACAAAGAGACCACTATATAACCCCCAATCAACAAGGGCACTTCTGATGTTGCGAACTAGATGCAGCTTTCTATAAATTTTCTTTTTTAAATCATGCCTTGTAATTTGGAAGCATTGTAAACATTTTTTGTCCAATCATGAATTGAACCTCACTTTTTTCTTCTCACGATATTTGTTCTGGTATTGACCCTTTTCAAAGTTTTATTTACTAATAATTGTACTTTGAATTTATTAAAATGTCACTCTAATCAATCAAATTCTAATTGGACCTGTAATACCAAATATCGAACGGTCACAATAAAAATGTTCTAAATAGTAATCGAGACTAAGTATGTTCATTTAATACTTCATTTGTCGCAATAAACATACAAATCAATTTAAACTGAATGTAGATGAGATTAATCCATAAAAATGGCTAAGTTGTGAAGATGGCTTGTCGAATCAAACATTGGACATGTGGATAAATTCTAGTATTGATGAGATATCAGACCATAGATATGCTAAGTAGAGTTGAACATTGGATAAATAAATTGATCCCAACATTTGCAAGATGGTGAATCAAATCCAACACTAGGTTAGTTGATCGAATCCAGTGAGTGAGATTTGAGGCCATAAAAATGGTAGGACCATAATGATGGTAAGTTGAATTAAATGCTGGATGAGTTGATTGAATCCAGCGTCGATGAGATTAAAGGCCATGAAGATGGCAAGTCAAATCAAGTAATGGATGAGTTGATCGAATCCAGAATTAGTAAATTAGAGGCCATGAAAATGGCATGCCCATAAAGATAGCAAGTTAAATCGAACACTGGATAAGTTGATCAAATTTAGTATTGGTGAGATTAGAGATTATAGCGCATCGAGCAAAATGGTGACTGTAATGATGATGCTACTACACTTGTTTATAGCACACGAGTTGTCTACACATCCATATGTAGGGATCAAACCCAATGTAATTCACTTTTACATGCCTAAGTTCTTAACAACCATTGCTAAAGTGGCCATTCGACTAATGCTCAGGAATTATGTTGATAGACAACCTACCGTAAAACGAGTCAAACAATCTTATAAGAAACCTAAAAAATTAAAAGAAAATTGTTCACTTCTAACTATTAAAGCAAGACTAAGTATAATACTTTCTCAAATGATAAGCAATCCAACTCTTGCTGATGATGGAGCCATCAAGTTTCTCCATCTTGTAAACAACATCACGCACAACTTTCAGATTCAATGAGGCCTTCCCAGTCAGCGGCTAACTTCCCTGCATTTGCCTCTGTTGTATTCTAAAAAACTTTACGCAATGCAAGCTTTCCCACCAATTGTAGTACCTCACAACTACTCATTGATATCAACCAAGGTGATAGAGCGTGTTTTCCCTCTTTTCATCGATCAGATCCAGTGCATCTCTCTTCACTTCATCATTCGTCATTTCATTTAAAAGGGAGTAGTTGATCCAAAGGTCTCAAGTGATTATTTCAATTGGGATCACTGCTTCTGTGCCATAAACGATAGAAAATAGAGATTCACCAGTTACTCACCTTAGAGTTGTTCGATAGGCCCATAATACCATCAGAAGTTCTTCGACCTAGCAACCCTTCCTTGCTTCTAGCTTTTTCTTTAAATTTCTGACGATCATTTTGGTCATTGCTTTGGCCTGTCCATTTCCTTGTGGATACGTGGCTGTTGAGAAGCTCAGGATGATATTCCAATCTTGGCAGAATTTCTTAAAAGAGGTAGGTGTTGACACATTCATTTCCAACCACAAAAAGGATGATGGGCATTAGAGAAATTATTACAGATTCTACAGGATTCATCATGGCTGCTCTAGTAAAGAAACTTTATGGCATTTTCACTGTTCATGAATCTAAAGCTAAAGCCCTCTCTATCAGTCTTCCTAGGCTAGAGATTTTGGTTTAAACTTCTATTTAGTGGAGTCTGATGCATTAGAAATCATTCAAGCTTTAAAAAAACATTTTTTTTATAATGACTTTGGTGTTTTTATGAAGCCTAGTCTTTCGAGTCGTCACTTAATTTTCTTAAACATCATTTCTTAAACATAAATCTTTCTTACTTAGTAAGAAAAATACTGAATAATTTTTTTCTCTTTTCCTTCTAACATACTTTAAAACATACTTAAAAGCTAATGCAACTTCTGTTGCATTTTAAGTTGAGACATTACTTAACACTTGACTTTAAAACTATTTCAAATCGTTTCTTAAAACTTAATAAGAAACATTAATTGAATCATAGCTTAAAACTTAACTTTATAATTATATAAAAACATTTCGTAAAATATATCTTAAAACCTTGAAAACATTTTTTAAAACATTTATTTTCTTAAAACTTTGACAACACTATATTAAATAGTGGGAAAACATTTTCTTTGAGTAGTGGAAACATACTATAATGGTATCCATACCTAAATCTTCACATCTATCTTCCGCAGCACCGAGCTTTTCAAATAGGTCTTGTTGGTCATCCGTAGGACTACCTGCAACATGAAGGAACTTTTAATGAGCTTTCACTCAGTAAGTTTAAACATAATCTCACAAATCATTAAAACATGCTTTAAAAGCTTTTCTCATAAAACCATTTCTCTTAAAACGTTTCCATAAACATTTTTTATAAAACATTTCTTAAACATTTTTCCTTAAAATGTCATTCGTAAACTTTTTCTTGTAAACATAAAAATGTTTTTCATAAACATTTAACGTAGAATATTTCTCAAAATATTTTTCATAACATATAAACATTTCATAACAAGGAATATAAGCAAAATCAAAATGCATGATTCCATTTATGCTCAATAATAAACTTTCAATTATGAACATCTTATGATCATTCTTTTATCTTTATTTTCAAAGTGTAAACTTTAGTGTTCGTACCAACATCATTAAATATGAGAACATAAACATGTTGCTTCCGCTGTGGATGACTTAAGACCATCGAACACCGAGGTTATAACTTTAACTTTACTTGTGTACTTTACATCAAGGAGGCTGATAGGAGACTTTCTTTTTATCTTTATTTTACATTCTTTTTAACTTTAGTGAGCATATCAAATGCTATATCTTTAGCATATAAATATTAAGCATATCAAATGCAATCATAATGCAAACCATGACTTGATCTCTAAAACTTACTGCATAACAAATACAACATAAAACTTATAACTTAAACTGTAAAACATTATGCATTAACAAAATACAAACATACTTTAAACATAATTATTGCAAATATATTGCAAACTTTTACTTAATCTTTAAAACTTTGTGTATAACAAGTGAAAACATACTTTAAAAATAACTTGTATAATATTTGCAAACACATTTGCAAACATATAAAATGCATTAGAAAATTATTTTGTTCATGCTGTAGGTGAGATTTAAACTTACCTGGTCCTAGCTCTAGCGTTCTCGTCTCATTCCTTTTCCTTTCATTAATCAGCTTCTGTATCCTGATCAAACAACACCCGACTTATTAGTTAACTTTTTATATTATCAATCTGCTTGATTGATAACAGAACTTAATCATTAATCATTCATTCCTTTTTACATAACTTGTATACCATCGGTTTATTTTCTTTTACTTTGCTTTGTAACCCACTAGGGTTACCTTTCCCTTTACTTAGCTCTATAACCCATCGGATTATCACTCTTTTTACTTAACTCTGTAACCCATCGGGTTACCTTTTTCTTTACTTAACTTTGTAACCCACCAGGTTACCTTTCTTTTACTTGAACATCTCTTATTAAATTTCCTGTCTCATGTGATGGTTTTATTACTTAACATATTATAGAACATTTTTTGTCTAAGAGCGTTTTGCTAATTCGGAGTGTTCAACACCATTTTAGCTATTTTCTCAAAAATGATGATTTTACCCTTAACGGGTTTTTTTAAAAGTTTGTAACTTATTAAACTTTTTGCTTAACTTTTCCACTTATTTCTTACATATTATGGAAAAATTCCCGCTAAGGAGCGTTTTCCAACATCAGGCGTTTTGGGTCCATTTTGGCCTTTTTCGTAAAATGACCATTTTGCCCTTGACAGGTCTTTAAAAACTTTCAAAACCCGTTTTAAAACATAACTTTTATTTCTTTATGTCTCATAATATTACAGTAAACAAAAATAATGGTTTTCCTTTCAATTAAATCTGTTTTGTCAAAGCTTTATAGTTTTCACCCAAAACTTAAAGATCTTTGCGTTTTTGTCCTTAACGTTTGTTTTTTTTCCTTCTCTAGACTAAACTTTAAATCCTTTAAAACTATTACTCATTGCCTACAGTATTGGAGGAACCCAACGTTCCCTGGTGAAAACCCAGTTTTCACATGATTTTACGATTTTGGCCCGAAACATAAAAATCTTTACATTTTTGCCCTCGGGAACAAAAGCAACCACTTTATACCAAAATATTCAGTTTTTTGCAAGTAATAAAAGTTACAAAAGCTCCTTGGTTGAATTCTAAACATTACATAACATTTTCATTTCATGAAATTTTGTGCTCAATATCTTGTAAAATTCATAACTCCTCAACCAAGCAGAATTTTGATGAACTGTCCATGCTATATTAACAATTTCAATGATTTCTACAACTTTCGTGTTTTAAATTTTCTTAAATTCCAACATTATAGTAGAATTTTTTGCTAATTTTCAAATTTGTCGAATTTTTGCAAGGCTTTGCAATTTAGTCCTTTAGGAATTTCACAAAACTTTGTTCATAGAAGTTGCTACCCTTGCTATTTTGGCAGATGCTATACCATGTATGGAAAATAAATTGGCCTTTATGCCCTCAAAATCATATTCCTTTGAAAACTAGTTAAACTTTATATAAAATACAAAGTTTAACAATTTTCCACTTTTAAATGCAAAAACCCCTACTTTCTTTCTTTCTATCGTCATCACCATCAATATAAAATATAAAACAATCATGCCATATTGTCCATCTTACATGCCTTAGTCCAAAACATTTCATCAAACACTTGGCATACATGTTTATAACATAAACTTTCAAGTATGAAGTTTAGAGATTTACCTAAACTTTACCAAGCTTTTTGATCCTCCTTTGCTAAGCTCAAAACTTTGTTATATCCTTTCCACAAAAACCATCACAAAACCCAAATCAAAACCCATCTAAAGTTCAAGAGAAACATCAAAATTCCATAAGAAAAAGCTTGAACTTTTACCTCCACCATTGCTTATCCTTGATCTTCAACACTTAAACTTGCTTCCTTACATGATTTGGAGGCTTATGCATTGAAAAATTCTTGAGGGAATTCCATGTGAGGGGCGGTTTTCTTTCAGGAACAAATGGAAAAATTTCATAAAACTAAACTTTTTAATTTCCAACAAGTCCTTGGCTATATATAGATATCACCCTAGGGACTTGTTTGTAAAGGAAAAATTGCCCACAACACTTGTCAATTCCACCAAGGGAGATGTGGCACATTATCCACCCTTAGAGTGTCCCCCTTTTTTTTCTTTTCTTTTCTTCCTTTTTTTGGTGACTAAACATGCTTATTCATCCTTAAGCATCATTAAGGATAAAGGTGGCAAGTTTTGATTTGGCCACATCAAGAGGGTGTGGTGGCAATTTCTCATCCATTTGGGTGTCCCATGGTAGATCCTACATTTTTAGACAGTGTAAATTTATACTGTTTAGCTTTATATAGTCCATATTTATACTAACAGTATTTTTCTTATACTGTTGGTATTCCTTTCTATACAATTCATGAGGTCCCAGAACCTCTCATACTTATTTACATCCACCACTTAATGTAATTCCTGTTGGAAAAATAGTACGCAGCAGAATTTTAAATTTTTAACATAAGAGTATTTTTCCAAAACACAAGTTTGACATGCTATATGCGTAAATTAAACAAATCTTACTAACCTTGTGTACTGAAGAACCTCTGCGACCTGTGATGAGAAGTAATGTTTCAGAAGAGCCTCAACCAACTGGTCTTCTTTGCTATTCTCAATCCACAACCAGAGTGAGTGTGGGCTCACACGAACAGCTCTTCCACCGGTGACTCTCCGTCCAACCAATAGAGAGAACCCAAAGCTAGTGTTCGTGATTTGTGAACAAAAGCTCTCAGGGAGTTTTTCAGATGCTTACTAGAAGAGTATCACTCTTAATCTCTCAATTGATCTGAGTAAATCATGAGACTCACTCCCTTTATATAGCCATTGGTCCTGGGGTCAGTCCTTATCAGATTAGGTCTCAAAAACTCGAAACAGAATCAAGTTCAGATCAATATCTGATAAGATTCGCGTGAAAACGCGCAATCTTATCGCTCGCTGATCGGCAGGCCGAACAGCCTGATCGGTAGGCCAAACAGGCCCCATCGGCATGCCGAACACGTCATTCAACTGGCCGAACTCCCGCGTAAAGATCTCCGTGAATCTTTTATTTTCCACCCGAGATTTTATAGGATAAAGTCTCAGTATTGATTCAAATAACCCAATAGAAAGTTATCTGATCAAAACAAGCTTTATCAAGATAATCTCTACGAGAATAAATCAATTCACAATAATTCTACAAGTTTATATTGATCTAATTTATCCAAAATTAAATCAACCGATAAACAGACAAGAATTATCCGATCCTAATAATTCAACAAGTTTATCTTAAATTAATTTCTCACAAAATTAATTCAACCGATAAACAGACATGAATTATTTGATTCTTACAAATTTTAAACCAATATGATAAATCTGACATAAGTCACCAATTATAGGAAAAGCATGCCGTGTCGTTACAGGATTTTGTGAGCTAGCAAAGGGGACCAAAATGGACCTATAAAGTTCAAGCTCATGATAACTATGAAACCCAATATCCTAGATATACATTTCACAATTATCAACTCCAACGCTACTCCACTAAAAGCTTGGAGCTGCACTCTCGAACTTTATAGAATTACGAAGCTCGCACAGCTAAGTCTTCATGACATATGAAAGTGTATCGTATCCCCATATGATAATTCATAATCGGCTTAAGGACAAGTTCTATCTTACCTTTCCGATTATTTTTATCTTACTTCCATTATCTCACCATCAAAAAACTTACTATCCAAAGATAGTTATACCATTCGCTTACACCTATGTATCCAAATGGTTGAGCGCTCCAGTTTTTCAATTACAAGACAACGCATATAAGAGGATATCATTACTCCTAAAGAGGAGCTATGGGTTCTATATCTATGAATAACAAGTCTACGCTATCAAGAGTCATGCTCCAACGTACCGGCATGCATACCACTATTGAGATGTGGGTGTCACCCTTTGGCACATCAAAAGACACAAGTCGAGACAACAGGCCCACTATTCATCTCGAGATTAAGATATAATACAAATGATTGTTTAAAGTGAATCGATTTGCCAAGACATAATTATTAATCCAAATCAATTCACTTTATGTCCTGATCCAACACATTGTCACCTATGACAACATGCCAATGTTTCTATTCACGGAGTCCAACTCCGATGGTCAAGACAAACCATCTCCTAAAAGGGATATAGACAACATAATAATCTTTACATGAATAAAGCGCCCAACTTTATTCTCTCGATTGCAGATCATATGTTTCAGACCGTCACCTTAAGAATCGTGTCTTCTGCATAATCAGTCCATCATATGCCCAATTCTTAAGGTTTAGACTAACAGTCTCAGACTACTGTTTGCTTATCATACATTCAACATATATGAACGTAAAGAGGACAAGATTTGGTATATATAAATGAATGAATTATTTATTGATATAAAAATGTCTCCAAAAATGTATTACATTTTTACTCCTTAGGGCATACATGTCTAACAATCTCCCACTTTCACTAAGTGAGTAAATACAGCAAATTTCGCATCCCTATAGCTTCCATATGCCTCTCGAAGACTCTCCCAATAAGTGTCTTTGTAAATGGATCAGCTAAATTGTCCTCTGACGTGATCTTGCACACCGTGACATGCCCGCCCTCAACGAAGTCCTTTATCACATGATACTTCCGATCAATATGCTTACTCTTCTTGTGAAATCTCTGTTCCTTAGCATTAGCTACCGCCGCACTGTTATCACAGTACAGCGATACCGCCTTATCCATACCAGGAACTACCTTAAGATCCCCAAGGAACTTGCGGAGCCACACTGCTTCTTTCGAAGCATCACTAGCTGCCACATACTTGGCCTCCATCGTTGAATCCGAAGTGCAATCTTGCTTCGCACTTCTCCAACTGATGGCACCGCCGCCCAGAGTAAACACAAACCCCAAAGTCGATTTCCTAGAATCCAGACAGGATTAAAAATCCGAGTTAGTGTATCCTAGAGGAGTTAAGTCCTCACCCAAAGACACAAGCATATACCCTCGAGTCCTTCTCAGGTACTTGAAAATATGCTTTACCGCAACCCAATGGATGGGTCCTGGATCTGCCTAAAATCGACTTACAATCCTGACCGCATAGCTTATATCCAGTCGTGTGCAAAGCATGGAATACATGAGACTACCCACTGCCGAAGCATAAGGCACCTTCTTCATGTATTTTCTTTCTTCATAAGACTTTGGAGAGTCTTTCTTCGAAAGAGTAATTCCATACCTAGATGGTTGCCCACCTTTCTCAGAATCCTGCATTGCAAACCTCCTGAGAATTTTATCTATGTAACCGGCCTAAGACAAAACTATCAGTCTGTTCTTCCTATCCCAAAAAATTTGGATACCGAGAACAAAATTAGCCTCACCCAAGTCCTTCATGTCAAACTGCTTGGTCAACCATAATTTGACTGATGACAACGCCCCAACGTCATTGCCAATTAGTAGAATGTCATCTACATAGAGCAGTAGAAAAACCACCTTTCCATCTTCAATGTGTTTGTAAACACATGGTTCATGCACATTTGTGAGAACCCATAAGTCTTGATCACTTGATCAAATCTTATGTTCCAAGAACGGGAAGCCTGCTTAAGTCCATAAATTGACTTTAACAGCTTACAAACGTTACCCTCTTGACCCGAGACCTCGAACCCGCCTGGTTGTTCCATATAAATGGACTCATCAAGATAGCCATTCAAAAAAGCCGTCTTGACATCCATTTGTCAAATCTCGTAGTCGAGAGCAGCAGCTATGGACAAGAGAATCCGGATGGACTTAAGCATGGCTACAGGCAAAAAGGTTTCCTCATAATCCATTCCTTCCTTTTGCGTATAACCCTTAGCTACCAGTCTAGCCTTAAAGGTTTAGACCTTTCCATCCACTCCTCTTTTCCTCTTGTAGATCCACTTACACCCTATAGGTTTTACCCCTTTGGGAAGATCCACATGCTCCTAGACCCGATTAGCCTCCATAGACTTCATCTCTACGTTCATGGCCTCTGTCCAGAGTCTTGAATCAACATCCTCCATAGCCTCTGCGTAAGTATAAGGATCCCTGTCATGTTCATTCGGTTCAGCTAAGAAGACTTCCCCATTGAACATATACCTTTTAGGCTGACGCCTGATCCTCCCACTACGCCGTTCAGGTTTGTTTGGTTTTTCTACACCGATCGGAATGGTTTCGTTCGGAACCTCCGGAGTGATTTGATCACTCCTTAACTCCTCAAGCACCACTTTGCTTCGAGGTTTAAAGTCGTCCATGTAACTTTCGTCAAGGAAAGTTGCATTAGTTGAAACCATGACTTTATTTTCCTTTGGGTTATAAAAATAACCCCCTTTAGTCCCTTTTGGATACCCTACAAACACACAAACTTCCGAACGTGCTTCCAACTTACTCGGATCCTTAAACAGGACATGAGCCGGACATCCCCATATGCGAATATGGTTTAAGGATGTCTTCCTTCTTGTCCACAACTCGTGAGGAGTTTTAGGGACCGATTTTGAAGGCACATTGTCCAAAAGATAACATGCGGTTTGTAGTGCATATCCCCAAAAGGATAAAGGCAATGATGAATAACTCATCATGGACCTAATCATGTCCAACAAAGTCCTATTCCTTCTCTCCGCTACGTCATTCTGTTGCGGAGTGCCCAGCGCAGTCAAATGGGATAAAATCCCATTCTCTAACAAGTGTTCCAAGAACTCATCAGAAAGGTATTCCCCACCTCGATCTGATCGAAGTGCCTTTATGGGTCTACCTAATTGCTTTTCCACTTCAGCCCGAAACTCCCTGAACTTGTCAAAAGTTTCGCTTTTGTGGTGCATTAGGTACACATACCCATATCTTGAGTAGTCATTAATAAAAGTGACGAAGTACTCACACCCTCCTTATGCCCGGATGTTCATCGGTCCGCAAACATCACTATGCACAAGTTCTAGAACCCCTTCGGCCCTATTGCCTTTAGACCTGTATGGTCTTTTGGTCATTTTACCCTCCAAACAAGATTCACATTGAGGTATAGATTCTACCTTTAAGTGACTTAAAGGTCCATCCCTTACCAACCTTTGAATCCTATTCAGGTTAATGTGACCAAGGCGCAAATGCCAAAGATAAGTCTTATTAGAGTGAGAAGTTTTAAGCCTTTTAGAGTCATTATCATTTATCTCAGCATTAAGCAATAAGTGCATCTTAGGTTTGATAAAGTATAGATTATTTTGCATCTATCCAGAACAGATAAAAGATTTGTTTTTACGAATCACCACTTTTTCATTAAAAGATACCACGTAGGAGTCTTTAAATAAACAAGATACAGAAATTAAATTCCTTTTAAATTTAGGAACATAAAAATAATCTTGCAAAATTAAATTCCTATAATTATCAAAGTAAAGATGGACATCTCCCACTGCTTCCGCTGAGACCAAGGATCCATCGCCCATCCGAAGCGTGAAGTCTTCATGTAGTAGACTTCTCGTTTCTTTGAACCCCTGCAGAGAAACACAAACATGATTAGTTGCACCGGAATCTATGACCCAGATGTCACTGGATTCCTCAACCAAACAAGTTTGTAAATATAGAAGATCACACCTACCTCCTTTGGAAAGGAAGTCCTTGCAATGCTTCTTGATATGCCCGACCTTTCCATAGAAGAAGCACTTAAGCTTCTTTGGGTTCTTCTTCTTCTTCTTCTTGCTCTTGGTGTTAGCAGGAGCAGAAGATATCCCTTTCTTGGCCCGTTGCTTCTTTCCATTTCCAGAGTTAGAATTGGAACCAGAAGCAACTACCATGTTGGCCTCTCCACCAGTAGGAGACTCCCTGATCAGTAGTTCGAACTCCTGTAACGGTTTCATTAGTTCTGTCAAGGTCATATCTCGTCTATTGCTTAAATTAAAAGTAGCTCTAAACGGAATAAATTCCTTAGACAGAGTCTCAAAGACCATAGTCATCTGAGTTTCAGCATCGATGTCGGCTCCATTGGTTTGAGCCTCAACGAGGTAACCCATGACCAACATCATGTGCTCCTTTACAGATGTCCCCGGTCTTTGTCTACAGTTTAGAAGTTTCCGAAGCGCCCCTTGCCACTTTGTTATGGCCTGGCCTCCAAACATGTCATCAAGATTATCCAAGATCTGCTTCGTAGTCTCATAATCCTGATGTTGAGCCTGCAGCACATTGTTCATGCTAGCCATAACATAGCAGTGGGCCTGATCATTAGCATCTTTCCAGCGGTCATACGCTTGGAATTGCTCATTAGATGAGTCTCCCGTAGGCTCGGGAGGACAGGGGGTTGTCAGAACATATTTTAGTTTCTCAAAGGAAAGGACGATATCCAGGTTCCGTTTCCAATCATTGTAATTCTCACCGGTTAATTGGTTTTTGTCAAGTATCGATGATAAAGCGTTTTTAGACATTTTCAATCTACAATAAAGAATCATATACCAAACATAAGCAAACATATAATAATTTAATAAGATAACACAATCATGTAAAATCATACAAATGTGTTTATGTGTCAAAACCTTAAAAATATCACAACCTTACAACGATAATTCCTAACTCAGAATTTAACAAGCTCCTAGGGGAGTCATGCTAAATTCAATTACCACCTTATGTGTCAAAACCTTGAAAATATCACAACCTTACAACGATAATTCCTAACGCAGAATTTAACAAGCTCCTAGGGGAGTCATGCCAAATTCAATTAGGAACACGGATCCCCTCCTGATTAATATATGTCATCCAGGACCCGTATGATCCAACATATATTAATAATCGTTTCTTTGGCCATCAATTTTATTAACAGAGCTCCTACGGGAGGTTAATAATAAAATTAATGTGAATGCATAATCATCGTTTCAATATTTTATCCACGATTTATAATCACCACCTAGGGGTGTGCAACTATAAATCATACTAAAATACCTTATCCTTTCAGAGATCCAATCTGGTACATGATAGAAATCCCTTCCTAGGGGTCGGGACCACCATGTTCTTCCTGTGGACCAACGATGGAGGCCTTAGGTCCTCTCTTCAAAAACCTTCTCCCACTCAATCTTTTGAAGTCAAGGTTTTATTTTGAAGTTATGCATGAACAATTTTAATATGAGCGGCACTTCCTATTCTATATGACATATTATCAATATATATGGCAAATCATATTATAATGCAGACAAGCAAAGTAATCAAGCAAAGCTACAAGCAAAATTATAATAACCGTAATATTATGGTTCCACCCTAGAGAATAGAAAACTAAGATTACAAGAGAATAATCGAGACATTTATCGATTCTTCATCCTTGAATCCTCAAGCTGTATCTTTCTTCATATAATTCCCATCTTCAAGTCTTCAATCCCGTATGAATCAAATACTTTATATTTTCGATCATATCCAAATTTAATGTTTCTCAGAATCGTCTCAAAAATAAAATTAAAACTGCACCATAAAATTGCACCTTTTCTGGAAACTTCTTCCAGCTCTCGGTCGGCAGGGCAATCTGGGTGATCGGCCTATGGGTCATGCCTCATCGGCCTACCGATCCATGAAAGTTCGACCAGTTCGGCCTGCCGACAGAGCCAGGCAATTTATGCTCCATTGACGGCCTGTCGGACCACACGTCTGGCCTGCCGATCTATGACCATTGGCCTGCCGAACTGTGATGTCCGGCATGCCGACCGAGCAGAAATCCCTTATTCCAGAAAATACAATTTTAATGCAATTCATCAATTTTATTTTCAACATTTTAAAAACATAAAATTAGAGACTCAGGAAATACTTGGGTGCGCCATCATCAGTCTTCTAGATTTGTCTTCTAGATCCATCTTCTCCGAATAATTATTTAATTACAAAATTCTCACAAATTTTAAATTAAACAATAATTCCTAGACGGAGATGATAGTCCGCCATCTAATTACATGAAAAACCTAGATACACCTTCTAACCTCTAAGGAACCATACCGATATTAATTAATTAATAATAATTAAATAACAATTTAATCAACCATAATTAATTAATGAACATTCACCATATAATCCATGACAACATATATTAATATAGAAACCTAGAGTGCCAACTCTCTATAAAATTAAATTCAAGCATAGGAGAGACTAAGATCACCAAATTTATGCATATAACATGATCATAAACTTGCATATTTATGTAAAAACCTTAGCTCTGATACCAATTGTTGAAAAAACAGTACACAGCAGAATTTTAAATTTTTAACATCAGAGTATTTTTCCAAAACACAAGTTCGACATGCTATATGCGTAAATTAAACAGATCTTACTAACCTTGTGTACTGAAGAACCTTCGCGACCTGTGATGAGAAGTAATGTTCCAGAAGAGCCTCAACCAACTGGTCTTCTTTGCTATTCTCAATCCACAACCAGAGTGAGTGTGGGCTCACACGAACAGCTCTTCCACCGGTGACTCTCCGTCCAACCAATAGAGAGAACCCAAAGCTAGTGTTCGTGATTTGTGAACAAAAGCTCTCAGGGAGTTTTTCAGATGCTCACTAGAAGAGTATCACTCTTAATCTCTCAATTGATCTCTATTGATCTGAGTAAATCATGAGACTCACTCCCTTTATATAGCCATTGGTCCTGGGGTCAGTCCTTATCAGATTAGGTCTCAAAAACTCGAAACAAAATCAAGTTCGGATCAATATCTGATAAGATTCGCGTGAAAACGCGTAATCTTATCGCTCGCTGATCAGCAGGCCGAACAGCCTGATCGGTAGGCCGAACAGGCCCCATCGGCAGGCCGAACACGTCATTCAACTGGCTGAACTCCCGTGTAAAGATCTCCGCGAATCTTTTATTTTCCACCCGAGATTCTATAGGATAAAGTCTCAGTATTGATTCAAATAACCCAATAGAAAGTTATCTAATCAAAACAAACTTTATCAAGATAATCTCTAAGATAATAAATCAATTCACAATAATTCTACAAGTTTATCTTGATCTAATTTATCCAAAATTAAATCAACTGATAAACAGACAAGAATTATCCGATCCTAATAATTCAACAAGTTTATCTTAAGTTAATTTCTCACAAAATTAATTCAACTAATAAACAGACATGAATTATTTGATTCTTACAAATTTTAAACCAATTTGATAAATCCGACATAAGTCACCAATTATAGGAAAAGCACGCCGTATCGTTACAAGATTTTGTGAGCTAGCAAAGGGGACCAAAATGGACCTATAAAGTTCAAGCTCATGATAATTATGAAACCCAATATCCCAGATATATATTTCACAATTATCAACTCTAACGCTACTCCAGTAAAAGCTTGGAGCTGCACTCTCAAACTTTATAGAATTACGAAGCTCGTACAGCTAAGTCTCCCTGACATATCAAAGTGTATGGTATCCCCATATGATAATCCATAATCGGCTTAAGGACAAGTTCTGCCTTACCTTTCCGATTATTTTTATCTTACGTTCCAGTATCTCACCATCAAAAAACTTACTATCCAAAGATAGTTATACCATTCGGTTACACCTATGTATCCAAATGGTTGAGCGCTCCAGTTTTTCAATTATAGGACAACACATATAAGAGGATATCATTACTCCTAAAGAGGAGCTATGGGTTCCATATCTATGAATAACAAGTCTATGCTATCAAGAGTCATGCCTCCAACGTACCGGCATGCATACCACTATTGAGATGTGGGTGTCACCCTTTGGCACATCAAAAGACACAAGTCGAGACAACAGGCCCACTATTCATCTCAGGATTAAGATACAATATAAATGATTGTCTAAAGTGAATCGATTTGCCAAGACAGAATTATTAATCCAAATCAATTCACTTTATATCCCGATCCAACACATCGTCACCTATGACAACATGCCAATGTTTCTATTCACGGAGTCCAACTCTGATAGTCAAGACATACCATCTCCCAAAAGGGATATAGATAACATAATAATCTTTACATGAATAAAGTGCCCAACTTTATTCCCTCGATTGCGGATCATATGTTTTAGACCGTCACCTTAAGAATCGTGTCTTTCGCATAATCAGTCCATCATATGCCCAATTCTTAAAGTTTAGACTAACAGTCTCAGGCTATTGTTTGCTTATCATTCATTTAACATATATGAACGTAAAGAGGACAAGATTTGGTATATATAAATGAATGAATTCTTTATTGATATAAAAATGCCTCCAAAAACGTATTATATTTTTACTCCTTAGGGCATACATGCTAACAATTCCTATATTGTTTTAACTTTAAACAGTCTAATTTCTATATTGCTTAACCTTAAACAGTCCAATTCCTACACTGTATTACTTTTGCAGTGTAACTTTTATACTACATAATTTTATCAATGTACTTCCTTACACTGTATTATTTTAGTACTGTATAATTTTATATTATTTTACAGTATTTTTCTTAAACTATATTTTTGTCTTAGCATTTGTGCAGTATATTTTGCAACAATTAAGCTTTCTAGCTTATTTTCCATATTATTCATTTTTTATTTAAGACTATGGTATGATTTTTACTCTTAAAAATCTCATTTTTGCTTTTATAGACTTTATCATAAAAATTGGCTTAAACAATAATTCTCGTGACACATATTTTGGTTAACATAATGCTTAAGTTATTGTATTTTTAATGTACTAAAAACGCTCGGGTGTCATAGTTTTGTTGTCAGATGCATCTAACTTTTTTTTTTTTTTCCAAAAGCTAATGTAAGCCATGTGTTTAAGGCAGCTAACAAAGTTGCCCATTCTTTGGTTGCTTCTGCTCTTAATGTAGATGTTGAGTTTATTTGGTTGGAGGAAACTCCTCCTCCTATAGAATCGATTATTATATACAACGCTTTTGATTTATAATAATAATATCTGTATTCACAAAATAAATAAATAAACCCATACTTCTCAAACAACCTATCAAATTACAGAAATATCTATTAAAACCTAATAATACATGTTAAAATTTGGTAATGCACTCAAATGGTAGAATAAATAACTTAAAAAGAAGCATATACATAATATTGAAAAAAGATTAATATATTTTGAGCATGAGGACTCAAAAAAAACTTTTGGTGGAAATATTTCAAAGAATATCAAATGATGTTATTGCATAGTATTCCTAAATCCTATTTAGGATACTAAGGATATCTGCTGCCATAATATTAATTCGACAGGCTGTTGGTTTTTGAAAATATTTTTCACAAAATATAGCAGAAACGTGGTAGTGGTGAAATTGTATATGACAAAAAATTTCTCAAAACTTTTGTATAACGCTATAAATTATATTAATTTAATGTATAAATAAATATATATCAAATTTTGCTTATCCAGATGAAGAGAAAATCGAAATCAAAGGTATTACAAAGGGTTGCTCGCCTAGTCCTCGACAGAAGATGGATGAACATGTGGACATTGGAGGAATATGGTTGCTAAATGAATTACTCAACTAACATTTAGTCTCTTGCTAATCTCAACACATGAGCAAATCATGACTGGGAATGAAAAAACACTTCTTCTCTTTCTTTCTCTCTCTACACGCCTATGTGAGGGTATTTCTGTTGAGCACTCTCAGTTTCTCCAAGACTCACAAGTGTATCAAATGAATAGAGAAGACCTCTATTAATAGAGAATAAGAGAGTTAATTAATTATAAAAAGTCTTCTTATTTTAATTTAATATCACATATTTTAATTAAAATAAAGACACAAGTTTCTCATCCCCATACTGTCGTAGGTGCCACACACATAGAGAATCTTTGTACATATAGCACCATTTTCTATACAGTGCAAGTAAGAATAGTGTTTGTTACCCAATCTCATTTGTTTGCGTGTTTAACTTTTCATATTTAAATTAAATCACATTTATTCAAAATTAGAACTTCTAAACATGGAAACTTAGTAAAAAAGCTTTGAAAAGCATAAGAGAGTTTTCCTTTACTGCTAATGGTGCTACACACATAGTGGGACCCTCCTACTATATACGCCACCTACACAATGGGACCCACCCACAGTGTGTCTTTCAAAATCAATTACTTTTTTTATTAAATAATCTAATTATTTAGTGAATATAAATTAATTTAGAATTACTTTTATTTTAAGTGACATTTAATTTAGAATTTCATAATTTTAAATTAATTATTTAAACTAATAATTCCACTCATCTAAACAATGTTTACAAGAATGGCAAGAGGACTAATAGACCTATAGTTTCAAACTCTAATAAAACCAATATATTAATTGAACTCTTTAATTAATATATTACTCTTTTATGAATTCTAATGTAATTCCACTAAATACTTGGAATCATATTCTTAAAATTATAGATATTTAATTACTCATTTCTTAGAGTCGTCTATTTTTGTAGCCATTATATGTAACTCAATCCTTTATAAATAATTCACAAATAGAGCTAGGTGAAATCTGTAAACCTCTCTAATTACTTTTTATCCTTGAATACCATTGATTTTCTAATGAATAATAAATTTATAAACTTAATCATGAATTGAACGTTTTTATTATTCAAGCCCCAAATCAATACTCAAGAGAATTATTTATCTGCTTCTTGTTAGAGAAAGAATGGATTCTATTTTGTAATATTAACATTTCCAACTACTTACTTCTGTAGCGCCCCTCTTTTTCGAGCCGTTACTTAGCTTTCTTAAATATTATTTCTTAAGTTTAATCTTAGTTACTTAGTAAGAAAATTCTAGGTAAATTTTTTTTCCTTTAAACATACTTAAAAACTTTCATGAAACCGTTGCGATTTTTGTTGCAACAGAAATTGAGACATGACTCAAAACTTAACTTTAAAATCATTTAAAACGTTTCTTAAAACTTATTAAGAAAACACTTACTTTTTAAAAAAAAAACCACGGAAAACTTTTTCTTTAAGCAGCAAAAAATCGTCGTAGTGGTTTCCATACCTAACCTTCACATCTGTCCACCACAACATTAAGCTCACCAACCCATTACATTTGTCTTTTGTAGAACTTCCTACAGCATGAAGGAACTTGTAATGAGCTTTTGCCTAGTAAGTTCAAACATAATCTCACAAAACATTAAAACATTCATTATAAAACTTTTGTCTTAAAATCTTTCCCGTAAAATGTTTTTCATAAATGTTTCCCATACAACATTTCTTAGCATTTTTCACAAAACGATCTTCATAAAAATATCACTTAAGAGAAATTCAAGAAATATCATAATATATGATTCCATTTATGCTCATTTATGATCATTCTTTAATGAACTTCTTATGATCATTTATAACTTACTTAAACTTTTTATCATCGTTCTTATTTTCCCTTTATCTCGAAGGCATAAGTTTTAGTTTCAACATCATCAATCATGAGATCATAAACATAATGCTTCCTTTGCGAAAGACTTAATACCATCGAACAACGATATCATAATTTTAACATAACTTGTATACCTCACATAAAGGAGGCTGGTACAACACTTTTTTTATCATCTTTGATTTACTTTCTTATAAACTTTAGTAAGCATATCAAATGCTAAACATATCATATGTTGTAACTTAATCTTACTTAAACGTAAAACATAACAAATGTAAATATATTGAAAATCATAACTTAAACTTTTAAACATTATGCATAACATAGGCAAACATACTTCAAACATACAAAACCATTTGAAAATCATTTTTTTCATGCCGTATGTGAGATTTGAAACTTATATGAATAACACTCTAATATTTCAATTTTATCATTTCCTTTCTATTAGTCGGCTTTGTGTCATGTTCAAACAATACCAAACTATTAGCTAACCTTCTTATTACCGACCTAATTGATCGATAATATAACTTAAACAATAACCTTTCATTCCTTTTACTTAACTTTATTTCCTATCGACTTACCTTTCTTTTACTTAACTTGAATGTCCATTAGTTAAATTTCCCATCTTACTTGACAATTTCATTACTTAACACATTACGAAAAATTTTCTGCTTAAGGCATCTTGCTAATTTGAAGTGGTTGGGCTCTGTTTAGAAGTTTCCTTAAAAAATGACTATTTTCACCCTTTACGTGTTTTTTGTAAACTTCATCACTTTAATAAATTTCCTGTTTCGTATTACCTTCTTAACCTTATAGGTTACAAAAAAATTCCTACTAAGGGGCGTTTTCCTAAATTGGGTGTTTTGGAAATAATAAATATTTGTCTATAAAGTTTGTAATTTCAATTAATTTTATTTTAATGAATATGAAAATTTTTTATTGTTTTATTTCTAAATATTTTAAAATCATATTAATTATTTTAAAAATCCATTCCAACACATTTGGTACCAAAATAAAATTCGTGTTTTTATTTTATTGTTACTTTATTTATTTCATAATTTACTAAAATTAATTTGAAAAAATTGAGATTCGTACTTTTGGCATATTAATGATTATGGCACATTAATAAAAATAAATGGTAAATTGATATAATTATATATTAGGATTTAAGTTAAGTATAGTTACTTTTATATGTCTTAAGATAATGGCGCACTTAGAGCTTACGTGGTGAACTCAGTTTTGTAAACTAGAAGTTATCAGTAGATTATTCGCCAAAGAGGTAGGGATTCTATTACTCATCTTTTGTGAGATTTTGTTTAATTAGAATCGATTATTTACATTGCAAGATATGGATATGTTATTTTGTTAATATATGAATATCATCTATGAAACAATAATGTGAACTCATCCTATAATATACAGCGAGGTTAAATTGATTTGAAATGTATTAATATAATTTGAGAAGCATGGTTAAGAAATACAGACTCTAAACATAACGGTAGGTTATGCAAGGAACTATAAGACGTGAAGAGAACAACGGTTACATTCTTATGCACGTATACCCTAAAAGGTAAATAGGGGGAGGCGACAAAATTCTCTTGCGTAAAAAGTCCCAGAACGCATTATACAAGAATCAACTTAGTAGGGATTCAGGGTTTGATGTCCCCTCACCAGACAACTCGAGAATAATTGATTGGAGTTGTCAAGCGCGCCTTTGTGGTTTCATTGAGTAAAGAGAGATTCTCAACCTTATGTGAATACCGACAAACATTGATTAAACATGAGAAATATATATATGTATATGTATGGAACTTGGTAATGATTAATGTAGGGTATCTACTAAATATGAACATAATGCATTCTCATAAGATAAATAATGTTGTTGAATAATTAACCATGCAGGTGTTAATACAATGATTAATATAACCAAAAGGTAACTAATGGTTTTCTGTACTGGGTATATCGATGCTCATTTCTGTTAATTTTATCTCTTTGGTGGAGTTTAGTGTAACTTGTCTGACGAGGAGTAAACGACATCACTGCTTATGTCGTGTCAGAATCTCTTTAGCTTTATTTGTATTTTGTTTAAACATGTAAGAATCTAAAACTATAGTGTTGGCTGTGTGTAGCTATTTGTTGATCAGGAATTGTATAATGATGATGATGATTGTATTTTAATATTTGGTGCTATATTAAATTGTGGAATGATATTTAAATATGTTCTTGTTTCCTATTTTATTTCAAAGACCCATGGGAAATTCTTTATTGTTTTGAAATAGTGTTGTGAATTAAATTTATTTATATTTATTCAATACCACGTAGGGGCATTATAGATTTTGGTATCAAAACCTAGGTTCGGTTAACCTAGGGGGTGTAGCACCATCTTAAAAATCAGTTTTTTGAGATGGTTTTAAAGTTAAATGTTAAAATCATCATCATTGGTTTTAATCCTCGTTAAACTTCTATAGTCAAATAGAAACCATGCTGCCAAGACGTTAAACCCAATCATCCGAACAGTCACAACCTGCTGAGCAAGTTCAACTTACTGAGCAAGTTCAACCTGCTACATCGCCATAACTAGTTGAATAAGGTCAAGGAGATGAGTAACCTCGATCGATAGAACATGCTCAAGAATTGGAGCAACCTTGACCGACAGAACAACCTCAACTAGCTACTTCAAAAATCAACAATTTAGGACAAATCCTTTAAGCTCTACAGAATGTACAAAGACCTATAGAGGCTCGAGACCTTGAGCAATGTCATTTGAACCTATTGAAGGAATTTATGAAACAAAAACCTCATGTGTTTATAGGGGAACCTAATCCTGGCTTGGTTGAACAATGGTTGAAAGCTTTCAAGAAGAAGCTTGATGCTCTCAGAATTCTACAAGAGTACCAAGTTAGTTTCACCACATATGTGGTTGAAGGTAAAGTTGAGGAGTGGTGGGATCTTCAAAAAGATGACTATGATGTGCCAAATCTCACCTGGAATCAATTTGAGATGATATTCTGCAATTTGTATGTTCTCTAGAGTCACCAGAAAGTAATGCTCCAAAAATTTGAAAACTTAGTACAGGGTGAGATGACAATAGCCAAATATCAGGCCTGATTTATAAAGCTGTCTCACTATAACCCTAGAGCTATGTCAAACCCTATAGCGAGATGTGAAAAGTTTAGGAACAACCTAAGGCCAAGGATCAGGCAAATGATAGCTGCTATTCCATCGACCGAGTTTTTTTTTTACTTGGTAGCTACTGCTTAGCGTGCAGAATTAGAGCTGAATAACTCCTACGGAGTATAAAAAGGACCTAGTAAGCATCAAAAGAAGATGAACAAGAAGGAAAAGTCATAGGGTAAGCATCATAAAATAATGGTTTGAGTATTAGTGGTGGGTCTTCATGTACTAGACGCTTCCAACCGTACGCTTGTCATAATTGTGGACAAGTAGGACACTTAAGAAGAAATTGCCCTAATTGTCCTACACAACCATCCTTTACTCTGAGACCTCAAGGTAGTCACTTCGACTCCGCCATATGGGGAGGAAATCAGAATCGGATGGCATCATAACGAAGTTTGCCAGTCTCTCATGCTTCTATGACCCAACCTCGTGGGTTCCAGCCTTAGTATAATTATCAGCAGCGACCATAGGAGTTCATGTTTCCATCAAAATCAGAACTTCCAATCGACTCCTCAGGCTTCTATTAATCAAAGACCATACTTTCTTGGGAAGAATAACAATGCAAGTAGCAGTCAAGGAAATTGGGGAAAAGGAAACAATGACAAGAGAAAGGCAACGGCTTAGGCTTATGCTGTTACAGCCATGGCTGGACAAGTAAGACAAGTCGACAATTTTATAGTAGACAGAATTGTAAGGGAAAGGCAACAATGACAAAGGAAAGGCAACAACTTAGCCTTATGCTGTTACAACCATGCCGAGACAAGCAAGACAAGTTGACAATTCTGTAGTAAATAGTATGATTCACATATCTCATTCATAGGGTCATGTATTATTTGATACCGGTGCTACTTATTCGTTCATATCTATATTATGCTTCTATATTACAACTAGAAATTGAAACATGTAACTCCCCATTAACTCTTAGTACACCGATGGGTGGAATAGCTGAAGATCTATGATCCGTAAAACAGTGTGTGTGGTAATAAGAGAACATAGACTTTCAGTTGATTGGTATGTAATAACCATGTCAGAGTTTGATGTAATCCTAGGCATGAATTGGCCAACTAAACACCAGGCTATAATAGATTGTCACTGAAAACGTGATTCCATATTTACAAAGAATAGTCAAGTCATCGATTTCCAAGCTAAGACAAGGACAGTGATGCCAGCCCCTGTCCTAAAAGCTTATATTGGGGGACAAAGGAATTTCACCAGTCTTAGAATGATCTTTGCTTTGAAAGGAGAATAAAAAAAGACTGACTCATCTTCACATACTCCTATAGTGGACAAAATCCCGAGTGTCTTTCGAGATGAATTGCCTAGACATCTGCCCTAGAGAGAAATCGAGTTTGTCATTGACTTAATTTTGAGAGCAGCACCTGTTTCCACTACACCATACAGAATGGCACCTGTTGAAAAGGTGGAACTAAGAAAGCAACTAGATGAATTACTAGAGAAAGGATTCATTAGCCCAAGCATGTCACATTGGGGAGCTCCAGTGCTATTTATGAAAAAACATGATGGATCATTGAGACTCTGTATCGACTATCGCCAGCTCAATCGGCTGACCATCAAGAAAAAGTATCACTTGCCATGAATCAATAAGTTGTTTGATCAGTTAGGAGGATCTCGATACTTCTCAAAGATTGACTTGTGGTCTGGATATCACCAACTGAGGATTAGAGAATAAGACATTCCAAAGACGGCATTCCGAACTCACTATGGTCACTTTAAATTTTTTATCATGTCTTTCAGATTGACCAACTCTCCTTTGGCTTTCATTAACTTAATGAATCGTGTTTCTGAGCGTACTTAGATCAATTTATCATTGTTTTCATTAATGATATCTCGATCTATTCCAAGGCCAAGGAAGAGCATGTTGAACATCTAAAGATTGCCCTATAGATGTTAAGAGAACACAACCTATATGCAAAAATGAAAAGTGTGACTTTTGGATGAAAAAAGTCAAGTTTCTAGGACATGTTATCACTGAAGAAGTTACATTAATGGATCCCTCCAAAATTAAAGCAATGTTGAATTAGGAACGACCGAAGAACGTGTCAGAGATTTGGAGTTTCCTCGGGTTAGCTGGATATTATAGGTGCTTTGTGGAGAACTTTTCAAAGTTTGCCTCTCTGCTGACAAGGCTCACAGGAGGGATGTTAAGTACTTGTGGGACGATAAATGTGAGGAAGCATTTGTAGAATTGAAGCAGAGACTCATCAATGCACCCATGCTTATCATTCTCAATAATGAGAAACCTTACACTATGTAAACTGATGTCTCAGGAAATGGATTAGGTTGTGTATTGATGGAACATGGTCGAGTAGTAGCTCATGCTTCATGACAACTAAAACCCCATAAGAGGAATTATCCTACACATGATCTTGATTTAGCCGCCGTGGTCTTCGCGCTTAATATTTGGATATGTTACCTATATGGCACAAGGTTTGAGGTATATACAGATCACCAAATTTGAAGTATTTATTCACTCAAAAAGATCTTAACCTGAGACAATGGAGATGGATCGAGTACATGGTAGATTATGACTTTAGTATCCAATATCACCTTGGTAAAGCAAATGTGGTAGGAGATGCTTTGAGCTATAAGAATAATGGAATAATGGCCAGCTTAGCATTGAAGGATTGGAGGTGAACAATCACCATCACTAACTTTAACTCATAGTATTATGAAGATGATGAAAAAGGCTTCATGTTCAACATGATAGCTACTCCTATGATGATCCAACAAGTAAAATAAGGACAATGGCATGATGAAGGATTATGTATGATATGGGAATAGATACAAAATGGTGAACAATTAGATGGATAGCAAATTGAACCAGAAGGATTCTTACTTTATAAAGAGAGATTGGTTGTTCTAGAGGACCCTTATCTTAGGCATGTAGTATTAGATGAAGCATACCGCTCTAAGTTTGCTATTCATTCTGGAAGCTCTAAGATGAATATGGATTTGAAGCGACAATACTGGAGGCAAGGAATGAAACATGATATAGCAACTTTTGTCTCCAAGTGCATGACCTGGAAGTGATCTGAAGAGCTTATCTATTCCAGAATGGAAGTGGGACAATGCGACTATTGATTTCGTTACAGGATTTCCCAAAACTCAGATGGGACATGATGTCGTTTGGGTAATTATGGATCGTTTAACAAAAACAGCCTGCTTCATCCCAATCAAAACAAGCTATAATGCCTCCGAGTTATGTCAGTTGTATGTAGAGAAGATAGTGACATTACATGGTGTACCAATGTCAATAGTCCTAGATAGGGATACGCATTTCACATCAAAGTTTTGGAGAGGATTACAAAGAGCTTTAGGGACTCAACTGAGTTTTAATATTGCTTTTTATTCTCAAACAGATGGGCAATTAGAACATGTTATTCAAATTCTAGATGATGTGCTTCGTTCTTGTGTGTTGGACTTTGGAACTAATTGGGCCACACAAATACCATATGTTGAGTTCGCATACAACAACAGTTTTCAGGCAAGCATTGTAATAGCTCCATATGAGGTTTATATGGTAGGTCTTGTAAATCTCTACTATGTTGGACTGAAAAGGAAAAGCACCTTGATCTCAGGCCTTAGTTTATCAAGGAAACAATGGATAAGATTCAAATTATTCATAAATGCCTTAAGATAGCTCAAGGTCGACGAAAAAGTAATGTGGATAAAAGAAGGCGACCATTAGAGTTCAAGGTAGGAGATTATGTATATCTAAAAGTGAAACCAAAGTGCAGTGTATCTCAATTTGGTATTAGAGGAAAGCTAGCACCAAGGTATATAGGACCATTTGAGATTGTGGAATAGATTGGATCACTTGCTTAACATTTAGACCTACCACCTCAATTGTCTTATGTACATAATGTATTCTGTGTCGATGTTGAGGAAATATAAGCCAGACCCATCACATGTCATCATGTGGACAAATATCCCAATCCAAGCATATACGACCTATGAAGAAGTACCAATTCAAATACTGTAACGCCCGCCGTTTTCTTTTTACGGATACTTACGTTAATTTAATGTTAGAATGTGATATTTTAAGTGCTATTATTATTTATGTTGAGTAAATTAACTTTTTGTTTAGTAATATCACAGGTGACGACCATAAGAGACTGATGTATTCGGGATGTTTATGCCAAAAATGATGATAAGTTTAAATTATTGTTTTTTTAAGAGTTTCAACTTATCCCAAATTTATAATCTTTATAATACTCTAGAGTTATGTATGCCCTAGAGTTATATTCTTGATGATGACATGAAATTTTATCGCATATTTTCTTATTTTTATGATATTATAATGTCATGATAATTACATATGTAATATTTTTGTTATGATGTTAAGAAATTTAATAATATAAAGTGTCCAAAAAAATAATGTGTAAATTAATATTTTTTGGGGTCATAGGTATAAACATTATTGTTGTATAAAAATAATTATGTATTACAATTATATTATATTATATATTAAGGTAATACAAAGGAAAAAAAACAAAAAAAAAAAAAAAGAATAACAACAATTTGCCATGGGAAAAAGGAAAAGAAAAAAGAGAAAACCTAATTAGATTAGGATTAGGGTTTTCTAGACTCATCTAATCTCTTCTCTTTCACAAATCTATAAATATATCTTTAAGCCACCAAAGTCTTCAATCTCTTAATTTCCAACTAAAGAAAATTCTCTCTTTCACCTCTTTTCACAAATCTCTCCAAGAAAGCCTTCATCATCTCTCTAATCCTCAAAGCCAAGAATTCATTACTCTTATTTTTTTTCAAGCCAAAGTAGAAGGAATTCTTTTTAGAGATTTTGTGTGCAAGTCTTCATATTTGTTGAAAAAAACATAAGAATTTAAGGTATGGTTTAAAGGTTTTCATGGTTTTAAATTTTTATGATTGATATATATATATATATATATATATATTGTTTTATGACAAACTTTGTTAGAAAATTATTCTTTTATGCTGTGAAGGTGAATGCATGCATATTTGTATGAAAAATAAACTATTTTATTTATTACTTTGATTATAACAATGTAATTTTATGGTTGAAAGCATTTATGCTCATATGATATTATGAAATTTCAAGAAAAAAAGGTTTTGTTGTTGGAGTATAATAAGAGAATTTTAAGGTTTTTGATTTATCAGTAAGGTTGCTGCTAATGTTTTGATAACAAATGATTTTATTTTGCTACGATTTTTGGATATGATGTGTACATATATGTTAAGAATCTATGGGATTTTCTATAAATTTTCATTCAAAATATTTTTAGGGTTATGAGCTTTCAATCAAATACTGCTCACAAAATTTTATTTGCTGGTAGATTTGTATTTGTGTCTTATAGAGTCTGTTTTATGAGGCAAAATACATCTTTTTATTCTGTAAAAAAATTTATGATTCATTGTTAATATGTTAACTAAATGCTTGTAAGTTTTTAACTTCATACTTATTATGTTTTAAGGTAAAATTCATTGATTACCAAGTATTCAGTAGTTATAAATGTCTGCTTGATATGCTCTATGTAATTAGTGATATGATAAATCATACTTTTAAATGTGTTTTGCATGATTTATTATTTTTCTAACTTATATTTATATGTTAAGCACGTCACTTAAAAATTTTACAAGCATATCATACATATTCGACTTTATAAAAATGTTTGAATTAAACATGTTCATTGTTTAGCATGTATGATGTTAATATAAACTCTGAATTCAAACGTGTGTTTTGAATTGCTTCGAATTTATTTGGAGCAGAATTTTGGATATGTTATGGACTTATGTGTTTATTATATGCAATAAGTTTTATAAATTATTTTATAGCATAAATATTTAAATACATAATTTTTTTATTAAGACTGCTCACTGCCTATGCTTTGCTGGTAGATTTAATAGTATGGATTATATGATTTATTTTAATTATCAAATCAAATTTTTATAGCTAATGAAAATCTAAGCATTATATATATATAAATATTAACTTTATCCTTGCAAATTTTCATGTTCTAATTGAATATGAATTGGAAGATATAGGGTTATGAATCCTTGAAGGTTAGTAAGTTTTTATGATTGGCAGATTTATTTGAATGTTTTGAAAATTAGAAAAATGTATTTTGAATTAATATTTTTAAGAGAAGAAAATTTGAGTGATGTTTATATATGTTAGCTATGATATGAAATAATTCTTACATTTTTTTCATGCTTATAAGTTGAGATTAATTTCTCTAAGTGATTAAAGGTCAAGTTTCTTGTCTTTATTTTTATTTTTTTTTACTTTAAGTGCATGTTTGTGACTCAAAGATGCTTTATTTTGTTAAGAATGATATATGATTATGCAATATGATATTAAATGATAGCATGAAGATGAATATTAATTTCATATATTATATGAATGGTTTACATGGACACTCCAAAAGGCGAGCACACCGAGAACTGCGACAACATCACCAGATTTAAAGTTTAGTAAACAAGCAAGTCAAGTAAGTACATTTTATCCTACAACATGATAAAAGTTGATGAACAAAGTTTTGAGAATATGTTTTATAATAATTTTTAAGTTTGTTTTTACATATTGTCTTCTTATGAAAACTCTTGTTGCAACAAGTAGAAAGTTAAATAGATATTTCAAAGACAAGGTATGTTAAAGGTATATCTATGTATATGTATCACTTGATTAAGTACCCCATGTTTATCTTTGTCCTGCTAGGTGGATTGTCCCGAGGTGGACTTCTACATTTGGTTTGAGATTAGCTACCTCACTCCTCTCGTACAACTATGTTTATGTCTATGATGCAATGCTTGGGCCCCTAAAGATAAAATGAATAATGTGTTAATATAGAAGTTTAAAAGAAAATATATATTCTATATAAACCTATGCCTTGTGCATTACTATGATTATGATTACGATGTTATGTAATAATTTTTATGAAATGTTTATGTTGTGAGATAGAATGTGTACTTGCTAAGCTTATGCTTACTTAGTTTATTTCATGTTGCAAATAAGGATAAGATGTAGGGTGACTAGGATGGAGGACAAGGATAGGCGTGTGTGCAAAGAGTGTTGGATTAGAAACAATGTCATGTCATGAACGGAATTTTAAAGTCAAACAAAATTTAATATATTATGTTTTGCGTTTTTATTTGTTTGTGACTCAGTTCTATTTGTGATATGTTCTTTTGAACTTATGTTTTATTGAATCTAATTTGTATTTTAGATTTTTAGTTTCTTAGGTTATTTATTAAAGAATATGCTATATAGTTTGTTTCTTCGTAATTAGTCTCAATCAGTTGTTTGATTAGAAGCTAAGAGTGCTTGCATTATATCTTTGAGTTTGTATTTGTTAAATATTTGTTATTATAAACTAAGTTTTCTTTAGGTGGTCGATTAGCGGAATGCCTTATGTGTTCCATCGGGCTAACAGAAGTGAGAGAAATAGATCTGGTAAGTAGTTTTTTAAAAAAAAATTATGCAATTGTTCTTAGAATATTTCTCTAGGTGTTGTTGTTTGTTTTGAACTTCTTATCAGTAATTATTAAGTTTAATAGTAAAAGAAACATCTTCAATGGCGCTCGTAAGGAGACATTATAGATACTAGATCATGAAATGAAAATCTTAGTCATTGTGAAACCCCTCCAGTGAAAGTAATGTGGCAAAATCATGATGTTGAGGAAGCCACTTACGAACTTGAGTCTGAAATGAGAGAAAAATATCAACATTTGTTTTAATATCATGTTCAATAATATGAAAATTTCAAGGACGAAATTTCTTAAAGAAAGGGAAAGCTGTAACACCTTTTACTTTAACAGGTATAATTGTGTAAAATTTAATGATTAAAAAGTGTCAATTTGAATTTTTGTTATATTTAAAAATACACGAAATGCCTTCACTACTTCAATTATCTACAAAAATACCATTTGGCACTATATGGCATGAAAGTCTTTGATGGAGACTAGAACTCAATCACTCTTACCTGCTTGTCTTCTCCATTGTTTTCTTTCTCTTTTTATTTGGACTTTTTCTCTCCCTCACCTGTATCTCACTCTCACTCTTCCTTCTTCTCTCTTCTCTCTTCTCTTCTTTATTTCTTCTTTCTTCCATAGTGAGACAAGCTAGAGAAAACCAAGCGAAAAACTCAAACAACTTTTAAGATTTCCAAGTTATTTTCTTACAAAAAATCCAAAAACAACTCCTCACAAACTCATAAATCAAGGGGAGTTTGGACGTCTTCAAGATCAAGCAACTCTTCTAAACTAAGTTTTGAGGTTAGATTTCTAAACTTAGACTTTGATTTAAATTTTTGTTTTAGCATAAAATTCATGAGATATGTGTTTTTGATGCTTGTGGATGATTATATATCGTTATTGAGCTTAGAAACATGTTAGAAACTTGAATTTTGATTGATAATGGGTGAAGAACAATCAAGAACTCGTCTGTTGTTTTCCCCTATAAAAGGAAAATGATATGTCATTTTTCCAAAGGAAGTTTTAATAGAAAACAGAGGTCATATTTTATGCTTCATATGAGGTTTGAACCCACAACCTAAGGGAGGAATAAGAAAGACCAAACCACTAGCACAAGGATAGCTATCTAAGAACTTATGTTTTAGAAATAATAAATATTTGTCTATAAAGTTTGTAATTTCAAATAATTTTAATCTAATGAATATCAAACTTTTTAATTGTTTTATTTCTAAATGTTTTAAAATCGTATTAATTATTTTAAAAATCTATTCTACCACATTTTGTACCTAAATAAAATTCATGTTTTTATTTTATTATTACATTATTTATTTCATAATTTACTAAAATTAAGTTAAAAAAATTGAAACTCATATTTTTAGCATATTAATGTAAATAAAATTAAGTTAAAAAAATTGATATTCATATTTTTAGCATATTAATGTAAATAAAATTGAGTTAAAAAAATTGATATTCATATTTTTAGCATATTAATGATTACGGCACACTAATAAAAATAAATGGTAAATTGACATAATTATAGATTAGGATCTAAGTTAAGTACAGTTACTTTTATATGTCTTAAGATAACGACGTACTTCGAGCTTACGTGGTGAACTCGATTTTGTAAGCTAGAAGTTATAAGTAGATTATTCACTAAAGAGGTAGGAATTCTATTACTCATCTTTTAGGAGGTTTTGTTTAAGTAAAATTGATTCTTTACATTGCAAGATATGTATAAGTTATTTTGTTAATATATGAATATCACCTATGAGACAATAATGTAAACTCATCCTATAATGTTCAGCGAGATTAAATTGATTTGATATGTGTTAATATAATTTGAGAAGCATGATTAGGAAATACGGACTCTAAACACAACGGTAGGTTATGAGAGGAATAGTAAGACATGAAAATGGTGGTGGTCACATCCTTGGGCACGTATACCCTAAAAGGTAAATAGGGGGAGGCGATGGCCCTCTCTTGTGTCGAAAGTCCTAAAACACACTGTACAGGAGTCAACTTGGTAGGGATTTAGGGCTTAATGTCTCCTCACCCAACCACTCTAGAATAATTGATTGGAGTTGTCAAGCGCGCCTTTGTGGTTTCGTTGAGTAAAAAGAGATTCTCAACCTTATATGGATACCGACAAACATTGATTAAAGATGAGAAATGTATATATGTATATGTATAGAACTTGGTAATGATTAATGTAGGGTATCCACTAGATATGAACATTATGAATTTTCATAAGGTAAATAATGTTGTTGAATAATAAACCATGCAGGTGTTAATGCAATGATTAATAAAACTAAAGGTAAGTAATGGTTTTCCCTACTGGGCATGTTGATGCTCATCTCTATTAATTTTATCTCTCAGGTGGAGTTTAGTGTAACCTATTCGAAATGAGTAGAGGACAACACTGGAGTAGAGGACAACACTGTTGTGTCGTGTCAGAATTTCTTTAACTTTATTCATATTTCGTTTAAACATGTAAGAATCTAAAACTGTAGTGTTGGCTGTGTGTAGCGATTTGTTGACTGGGAACTATATTATCATAATGATGATTGTACTTTAATATTTGGTGCGACAATAAACTGTGGAATGATATTTAAGTATGTTCTTGTTTCCTATTTATTTCAAAGACCCATGGGCAATTTTGAAATAGTATTGTGAATTAAATTTATTTATATTTATTCAATACTGCTAATCCTCACATAGAGGGCGTCACATTTAAGCCTTCAGGCTTGAAATGGTTTAGTGCAAAATTGGGTATAAGATGACTATAGCAACATTGGAATGGTTTAGTTTTTATTTTTGTTTGAGAAAGGCTTACGGCCAGCAAGCCATGTTTGCTTGAATATGAACTTATTGACCCGTTCAGCCCAAGGCTATAGTCCAAGGGGTTGGCCTTGACATGGTTCGACTCAAATTTTGGTGCGAGTGTCATCATGTTGAAGATGCTTTCAATAGTATTACGACTATCTAATTTTTAATGGAGACAAGTTTAGAAACTCTAAGTTCATTTAGCCAAAGGGCAAGACCAAAATGGACCACGTGACAGATTTTTAAACTATTTTCAAGAACACCAGAGATAAATGTGACACTTTAAAGAAACACAAGGAATATTTTTAGATATTTTTCCATAGGAAGGATCAAAATGATATTTTGATTAAATACAGAGAGTTTCCATAATAACTTTTGGTAATACATATGCTCATAAGTGTATTGTTACACTAGTTATTTCAATTTGATAAATAAGGTAGTGCATGGCGTATAATTTTATATGGTGAAGTGGACGTGTAAGATCATCACCTAAAATTTCTTCTAGTTCAATAATTTGATGGAGTTGTATTAAGACATGATAAAACAATTCGAGTGGACAAATATTAATGGACATGTATTCAAACTATCTCCAATGTAAATGTTAATACCAATGTTATACTTGCCACAAAAAAATATAAAAATAATATATTTGATGTGTTATTTTATTGAGAAAATGCTATGGTGGAGCGTACAAAAATCCTCCACTAATGGAGAATTTTTGTTAGGGCCATTAAACCTTGATCCAATAGCTATGAACAAGCCTTTCCATAAAAACAAAGATGAAGACCACTACACTAGATTACACTGATCTTTTAAAATTTCATAATTATAATATTACCCTAAATTTTATAAAAAATTAATTTTGTTTAATTAAGTCGTAGCCATAGATCTAATTAATTTTGATCTTGACCTTAACTCAACCTAACCCTAACATTAGATCAGATTTATGAGTTTGTAGCCCTAGTGTTCTTAGAGCAGCCTCCAAGCACCACTAGCCCCCCACTCTCATCGTTCTCCTTCACCCTCACTGCAGCCCAGCCTCCCACCAAAGATCCACAACACCCCACCCTCGTATGCACGTCAGACCTCCGTGTGGTCTCAATTGTAGCATCATCCCTACGAGATGAACCAATATCATTGCCCTTTCTTTTTTATTTTAATCCTTATTTTGGGTATTTGAATTACATTGCTTATTAATGATTAACATCTTGATAAAAGTAAAGATTCATATTTTGAAGTTATACTACAGTCAAATTCCAACGAGATTTGTCTCCCATTTCCTTGACAAGGTGTTTTGTAATTTATGTATAGACATCCGAATGAATAATAAATACACTAATCACGGTTTATGTTTGGTGATTGAAGAAATATCTTTTTTTTTTTTGAGTGAACAAATTTCTTTGTTTTAATTGAAAGTAATGGAGCTTGAGTGAGGTGGAACTGATCTTCAGCTTATTAGTTAGGGAGGGGTTTGTTTTGGATTTGTGGTTGAGGAGGGAGAGAGTAAAGGAGATAGGACTTGGGTTTTACTTTTGTTTTTGCTTCTTCTTTTTTTTTCAATTTTTTGGCTTGGTTGTATAGGAGATTTGTGGAATATAACACATTTTCGTAAATATTTAAAGTATGGTGTGAGAAATTGAATTTAAATAAAATAGGTTGATTGTTTTTATAACTGTTTTTATTGTGTTTAGGTTAGTATCTAATGTAAGAGAGACTATAACACTTTTGGTGTTGCCTTGTTTTTGACCATTAATCTAATTAATGAACTACATCTAACCCTTGGATTATTCCCGGCCGAAAAAGAATAATAACATTCTCCACCATAAACCTCCCCTATTTTATTTTATGCTCCAGTAAATAATGACATTTAAAATGTCATATTTGTCTTTTGTCATAATTGCTAAACATTAAAACTTGTAAAAGTAATCTTTTAATATTAAAATAATTAAAGAGTAAAAATGTTGTAACTATTAAAGCAAAAAAGTCTACCTATCAACCAATGAAAGAAGGTATTTTTTTACACTTAAATGTTAAATTGTCTTCGGCACATCAATTTACTATTGTCTAATGCTCTAAGTGCATTAATATACAAAATATGCATTTATATCCGTTCAAGTTAGATCTTCACCCTCGTTAACAATACAATTGGTCGTTTTTGTTTAAAAAAAAAAAATCAACAATTTGGCAAACACAATTAAATGGTAGCCCATTACCCTCTATTAACACCATCTAAAACAATTTTAACGGTTCATATAAAGAAAGGAAGGACGGTCCTATTGTTGGAGGAATTAAGTCCCCGAATCCTTCCTTGAGATATTATCGTTTCATATCTCCCCACATAATAAGAAATTGCATCAAATAACATAATTTTAATTATTAGTGTAAATAAATAATACACTTTTTAAAATATTTAAGTATTTAACAATTTTAAAATTAAGAAATTTTTAAACACTTGAATTTTTAATTTTACCCATTTCTTCTTCTTCTCATTTTTATTTTTCATTCTTTCTTTCTCTCTCCTCTCTCTAGTTCATGGAACTCTCTTTCTTTTGCCAATTCTTTTTGTCTCTCTCTCCTTTCTCTCTTTCCTTCGTCGTCTCCTTTGTTCTCTCTCTTCTTCGCCAATTCTCTCTCTTCTCTCTCTTCTTGCCCTCTCTCTCCTTCATCGGTTGCTTCATAGTATTTGCCGATTATTTACAATGCAAATTGTGCGGCAAATATTCATTATTTATAATCTTTTTGTGGTAAATAAGAAATTTATCACGTACTAAGATTATTTACAAAGAAAACTTATAATTTCTGTGTGACATTAATATACCTTATTTACAATATATGTATAGTAAACAAATTATATGTAATGACCGAAAAAATTCTAAAATTAAATATTATGACATATATTTAATTTAAGTCAGGAATTTTTTTGAAAAAATATCATGTTTGATTTTTGTGATTAAAGATTTATGAAATTAATTTATATTTGAAAATTCTATAGTAAATATTAAAATTAAAGTTATTAATTTTTCACGGTTGAATAATTTGGTTGATAATTTTCATCGTGATTTAAGATGAAAGAAATTTCAATTCACAAATAACTTAAGAATTCAATTTATAAGAATTTTAAGAACAATATGGTGTTAAACAGTTTGCCGAGAAACACTTTAACACACAACAAGTCCTTAGTTGCTTATTAGCTAATACAGGAGATAAGTGAGTAACATTTTCAGTTTAAAAAAAAAAAAGAAGAAGCTATCTAGTTTGGAAATTGATACTACTTAAAAACTATGTCATATCCTAGAAAAGTGTAGAAAAGGTTATGCAGGAAAAGTTAAGTCCAAGTTTTGTTCAGTCTAGAGATAGTTTCAAGGTCAATAACTGTCTAATTTTGATACGTGATTAAGTTTTGACGCCGATATTGACTAATTCAGATATTAGTTTTTGCCCTGAGATTAAAGCAATATAAGAGGCTAAAAACTATGTAAACTTTGAATGTATGGAGACATAAGGACACCTAGATCATAGTAGCATCCTTAAAATGTGGATCTTTTCATGTGAGAAGTAGCCATGCCAACACTATACTTGAATAGTGAAAGATTAAATGAGATATGACTAAAAAAAAAATCTCCATTTGAGTAGGAGTTGGCGCCACTCATTGTAAAAATATCATATTTGTATTTACTCCATTAATTCTCTTACAAGCTTAAGCAAATCTATGTTAAAAGATAAGGATCATTAGCCTAGGTATATATACATATGGGACAAAATTCATTTAGTGCTCCATTTGTTTCATTTGTCCCATTTTCTTTGCCCCTTTTTTTTGCAAAACCGTAGCCACTCTCCCATTTTCTCTAAAACTTTTCCATTTCCCATATTTACTAAAAAACCACTCAAATCAACAGAAGAAGAAGGAAGATTAAGAGAAGCACATTAGAGTTTGTTCGTCAAGGGTATATGATCTCTCCTTTCTCCTCTTTTATTTAAATTTCGTCTACTTTATGATTATTGATGATTATGGCATGTAATTAAGCTTTTATTTGTGTGTTTAAAATGATATTGTAAATTTTAAGTTACGATTGATTAAGCTTATGCAAGTTTATGCATGTATAAATTAGGTTTAGTTTGTGGCCTAAGATCAAAAAATTCCCTGCTCAATTTGAGCGCAAAAACGAACCTTTTACGAGCCAATTTTGAGATTTTTTTCAAACATGATACTTTTTAATTTTAACGTTCAGAACAGTGGAAGAATCTTGTACAGTTTGGGAACCCATGTGTGGTATTTGAAATGTCTTCCTAGTTATATCACTAATCTTTGAGATAAGCCTCTTAAAGAATTAGAAAGCCTAGTATACTGTGATGTGTGATTTGATAAAAATTATGACTTTCGTGACCAAGTATTTTCAAAGTTCTAATTCTATGACAGGTTTTTGGGTCATTTTTAAAAACTGCCCAAAAACTGTAAAAAAACTAGGCACCCAATATTTTGACCTAAGCGAGCTATATTTTTGCAAAACACGAAAGTTTTAGATTTGTATAAGATTAAAAAATTTTGTTAAAGATTTTTTTTTTTAAATTCTACCTATAAAATACTACTGCAGGCAGATTTGAGAAACTGTCGGCTTTTAATTGGTAAAGTAATGAAGTTTTTGTTTTTGAAGAAAACGACCATCAAAAAGTCCGAATCTCAATTTTTGTAAAACACAAAAATTTTAGATTTTAACGAGACCAAAAGCTTTTGTGAAGAAATTTTTTTAAGAATCTATCTCTAAACTGGACTTTAAAATAGATTTACAAAAACAGTCGAAACATTTTATAGAAAGCTATTAGATCAATAAAGTTTATGAAAATTACCAAATACAAAAATGTTAGAGATAGAAAACAAAATTTTGAATAACACAAAAGTTCTAGATCTCGTAAAACAAAAAACTTTCATGAAGAAAATTTTTAGAAAAACTATTTCTAATATATAGTTATACAACGACTTTTAAAACAAACCGAAAAGTACTTTTCAATACTAATTTTCGAACAAAATGTTTGTTTCGTGGTAAAATTTTAATTTATCACCAACAAAGGAATCATAGTACTCAAAAAATTATACGAGTCTACAATTTACTATATATCAAATGTGGATGTTATTTTAAATATAAATTTTTAACATGAAACTTTATGGACACGAATATGAGTTTTTCTACAAATTTTTCCAATTTTCAAGTGAATTTTAAACAGGGTTAGAAAAAAAAAAAAAAGCCCAACATGTTAAGCCTACAACATCACAATGTCAAATACGGGCCAACACCTATATTTTTCAAAACTTGGCTCTTGGATCTAAGTTTCAACGTTTTTATGCAAGAACATCGTAAACACTGCTAGACTTAGTAGGCAATATCGGGCTTGTAAAATAAATAAGTATCTATATATAAGCCTTTATATAATCATGAGCCCAATAAAAGTAATAAAGAAAGGGTAAATGAGGCAAATAAGCCTATTAGAAAGAGAATAAAAATTTATAGCATAATTTCATGCAACTAGAAATTAGTAGTCTAAACAAATTAAAACATAGATAGAAATCCAAAAATGGCCTGCAACTAGAACGAGCAGTGCTCCCTAATTGAGTTCGTCTTCACTGTCGTCGTCATCTAAGTGCATGGAAGGAGGCGCCAGAGTCACGCCAAGTGCAAGCGTCATTGCTGGAGTCGCACGAGGAACAAACACCGGAGTAGGAGGAGCGCCAAAGACTTGACCGAAATCACTCAAAGAGGAATGTTGAAGTTGTGTGAGGTGTAGGCCTTGTCGCTGGATTCGCACGAGGTGTAGGAACCTACGCCAAAATCACATGAGGTGTAGTCATGCAGAAGCCATCACCAAAGTCATGACCACCGCTGCCATCTTGCCTAGAAATTACAGACGCCATTTCATTTTGTGCTCGCCGTCGTTATTAAGGAAAGAAAGGAAGGGAGGAGTGAAAGAGAGAAATATGTGAACTAAGAGAAAAGAGAGAGAACAATAAAGTAAGAAGAAAAAAGAAGAATAAGTGGGTGAAATTGTAAATTCAATGTTTGAAAAATATAGCCTAATTCAAAAAATGTTATTTGCTTAAATTTTTTTAAAAGTGTGCTATTTACTTACATTAAAATTGAAAAGTATGCTATTTGATGCAATTTTCCATAAAGAAACTTTTTAAGACTTAGCTCATGGACAACAAAATCTATTAATTATTAATCAACTTTAACACGAATAAAGGCAATTAAAAAATTATTAAATTGTGAGGATTAAATAAATTAATTCTTGTAATAAATATGATAATTTTATGATCCTTTAATAAAGGAAAATATGTTCCAAGAAAAGATTTCGTTCATTTACAATTATGCTAAATTAAATAGCATAAGATAAGCTAATCTTGCACTCCAATGGGTGTTTTTCTATATAGTCTTAAAGTGGAGGATAGGAAACTTTGGCGAATTAGCGATTATTGTTGCTAGAAATCAAATAAGTAGGAACCTCGCCTACAGTATGAATAATTTCTAAATAAATAATTTACATGTTTTATAAAAATTATAAATACATGTTTATCTCTAATGTTATAGTACATGATGCCATGCCATATTGTATACTCACTAATTAATCTAATAAAACTTAAGAACAAGTTAAGTTTGAGTGTTGTACCAAGCTCTCAACCTACAAGAAGGTTTATGTTTCAATAATTTAGATCAAGGAGTCGTTAGAGATCTTGTAAACCCTAACTTTTCGACGATCGTGCATAATCGGTACGAACACTTGGGCCTAATAGTTTAATAAGAAATGATCATAAATAAGTATAATCAGTACATGCATGTTTTTATTATATGTATTTTCAATTGTTTTGTGAGACGTAGTTCCTACTTGCTAAGCGAAAACCCATCCAAGTATGTCTATGTTATAGGAAGCAACCTGCCAGTAACGTTTGATAAATGGTGGTATAGCAACAAACAAATGGTGGAGATAGGAAATGGATACTGCTTATATTTTTATTCCATGTTTAGTTTTTTTTAATTAAAACCTTTTATTTAAGTATGTGTTGTGCTGTTGAAACTAGGAATGTATATTTTGGTGGTCGAGATTGTAGCTATGCAACCTTAGTTTGTATGATCTTAAGATTGATATGTTAAAACAAATGTTATAGATTTCGTTGTAACAAAAGTAAGAATAATTTAATCAAAATTATTTAGTAAGGTTATTTAAATTGGTAATGTAAAAAAAATGGTCTACAGATTTAAGCTATTTTAATCCATATATGTTTAAGTAGTTTAAATAGCGGCTACATAACAAGGGTCTTTACATTATATATCAAGTAAAAAATTTATTTACAACAAAAAGTTGCAATATGTAATAATTACAATGTACATTAGTTTTGGTATATGTGTGGTAAATAAGAATTTACTATGTAAACAAATTATTTACAAAGAAAACTTATAATTTTTGTGTGACATTAATGTACAGCATTTACAATATATGTATGGTAAATGATTTATATACCTTGTAAAAAAATATATTAAAAAAAACTTGCAATCTGTAATGATTTTCATATACATTAGTTACGATATATGTGTGGTAAACAAATCATATACCACAGGAAAAATTTATTTAAAACAAAAACTTGCAATGTGTGATGATTATAATACACATTAGTTATGACATCTGTGTGGTAAATAAGAAATTTACCATATAAGCAAATTATTTACAAAAAGAAAAACTTATAATTTCAGTGTGACATTAATATACGTTATTTGCGATATCTATGTGGTAAACAATGTATATACCATGTACAAAATTTATTTGCGACAAAAACTTGCAATCTATAGTGATTACAATATACATTAGTTACGATGTATGTGTGGTAAACAAATTATATACCACGTAAAAAAAATTTCTGTAACAAAACTTGCAATTTGTAATGATTACAATTTACATTAATTTTGATATATGAGAGAATTACACAAGAAAAATGATATTAAGAGCTTATTAAAAAAATGACGTTTAGGCATTTATGTCCTTGCATACAAAAAATAAATTTCATTTTAATTAAAGTGGACTATTTGCTAAATATGACCACATTTTGATCTATTCATTTTCATTCTCAATTGATAATAGCCTAATTCCCTCTATTTCCCCTTCATAATTAGGATTTATTTTTTAATTTCATAATCAGGATTTATTAAGTTTTTAAATTTAATAATCAAGATTTATTATTATTTTTTAAAATTTCATAATCAGGATTTTTTTTTTTTTGAATTCTATAACTAGGATTTGTTAGTCTCTTTAGTAATTAGTTACACAATTTGGCTTCCACACACCGAATCCTTTTGCTTGTCCTTTTCTGTTCGGCAAAAGCAACAAATTATAAAAATTAGTCACACACTCACATCCCTATATACATTGTTTGCTCTAGAAAAAAAAAAAAAAGCATGTCCCTCTAAATCCTATAATTATAATAATAACCAATGTGTCATATATGGTCCTGATGGAGTAGCTAGGAGGAACTTTCAACGTTAATGTTAATATTAATATCAATACCAATGCATTATCACCGCTAACTGAGGCCGTAAATATGCTATTCGGCTAAATATAACCCAAAACCAAAAGATACACGCCTTCTTTATCATACAATTATAAGATTGACTGAATTTATGCCAATAAGTTTCACTTTGTTCTTGATAAAAAAAAATCTTTCACTTATGCTTTTGTAGAGTGGAAATTAAGAAGAAGAAGATTAAGAAAATGAAAATTTTACAAGTATTTCAATCTAAACATTGGAAGTTACAATCACTGGAGTAACATAAGCCAAATAGAAGCGAAGTTCCTACTTCAATAATTAAAATAAAACATGTTTACAAACTGCTTGTTGTATCTTTAATTTTTTTGTTTTTTTCCTGAAGCTTTTATTCATATACTGACTTCATTTTGATCCCAACTTATATTAATTAATTGATGTAACAACCTTATATATGAATACCGTAAAGTTGTCATCTAAAATAGTAAACAAAATTAATTCGCGGTCACACGAAAAAAAAAAAAAAAAGAAAGAGCAGTTTTGGTTGCTTATCAGAAGTGGGTCCAAACGTTGGTCTCCAATGTTGGTGATCCTGATCCTGATCCTGATTTGAGATTGGGATTTGTACGCTGATTAAGAAGGGCTGTTAACACCTCATTTTCACTATCACCACGTGAAAAATATGGGTCTTCTAAAACACCACTACTGCTTTGAGGCAAATTATTAATGTTGTTGGAGAAGCAGGACACTTGCTGATGATGATGATCATGTGATGAGATTATTATACGAGGATGAGGAGCAGGCTTAGACTGCTCATCAAAGCTTATGTAATTATTATCAGCGGCATCCATCAATGCAGGGAGAGATTGAGAAATCATGTTGGAGGATGTTGCCATATGATTATTGTTCACATTCATATTGGTGGGCAATGCTTCTCTGCTTTTGTAGAACACTCTGCACAATACCCAATCTTCCTGTACAAATCAAAACGCAAATAATTCACAAATCAGCATCATATAATGTAATAATAATTAGTATAACATTATTTAGTGATGACAATTTGAGATGTTGAGTATCAAAGAAAGTGAACAAGGGTAAGTACCTTAAGAGAAGAAAGTTTGGAAGCAAGAGAAGCTTCAAGCCTGAATTCATGCATAATCCAATCGGTTTTTCTTCCTTTGGGAGCCCTGCCTTGGTAAAACACTAGCGTCTTTCTCATCCCAACGAGGGTACCGCCGCCGCCCTTCCGAAGGACGGGCCTATCTTTTCCGGTAGCTTTCCAATAGCCTGACGCAGTTGCTCGGTTCGTACGTAGTCCCGTTGCATACTTTCGATCCCTTTGGCTGTAGAAGTACCACTCTTTCCCTCCCACACATGCACTTTCTACAAACACATCCATCACATAAACCAATCACATTATCTTATAATTTAGAGACGACTTAAAAAACAAATAAATAAAAGCCCACAAAATAATTACAGTTATGATTACAAAAAAAAAAAAAAAAAAAAAAAAGATATCATATATTCAAATTTGCATTGCACAGTTGTAAACACTGTTAGATTTTCATCATTAAGTTCCGTTCAATTTTTATATTAATCTTTTTTCTTTTAATATAATAATAATGTAATAGGATTGTTCAAAATTGTAAAATACCTAGAATTCTTCTTATACATATATTATATATACATATAACATACACATTCACCAAAAGAGATAAATTTTGGGACTTAAAACTAACTTTTTTTAAAAAGGGCCTTTTTTATAAAATATTCTACATTAAAACTTAAAATTATAAAAAAAATAATAATAATCTCTTATATCATTCAATAACAAAGCAACCAATTATGTTGAGTGAAAAAAAAAAAAAACAACCAACTAAAATTTTTTAAGAGCTCCTTTTTGGGATTGAATTAACTATTTTACTCTCCTCTTCTTCAACTGTTTGTCCTAACCAGATGTGTTTTATTTATTAGAATATTCTTTACTTATATACACATGAACATTAAATCAACACAACACCAACACAACAACAACGAAAAAATAGTAATTATAAAACTTTAAAAGCCATAATTAGCAAGTAAATGAAAAATGAGTAAGAAAGATATAACCTAAAGATTTTATTGAGCAGAGAAGAGCAATTATAGTTTTGTGATTTTTTTTTTTTTTTGATAGAAGAGATTTTTGTTTTGAGGAATTGAAATGAAGTTTTGTGAAGAGGTAAGGGAAAGCATAACAAAGAAAGATATTTAATAAAGAAAATAGCGTTTTAGTTTTCTTTTTACTGTATAATGTAAAGCTCTTCTATGCTATAGTGCAAAAGAAATGTATGCTACAGTGTAAAGCTCTCACATACTACGGTCACAATATTTAAGTTTGAACTTTAAGTTCTAATTTGTTCCTCAAACACTCTCATAGTATTAATTGACACCTAACTGCTATGCCAAAATAACAGTTCAAATACATAGAACAAATAGCAGACTCAAAATAATAATAATAATAATAATAATAATAATAATAAAGGTGGAACATGATGAAGGACAATCGTTTTGTTTTCAATAATTGCTCTTGTTAATTGTGTTTATATATAAAATTAGCTAGAACCATATCCAAACATATACAGGCGTGTGTATATTGAAGCAACAATATCCAAATATTCTTATTAAATGATTTTTCTTTTTGAAGGCATAACTTTTTTTTTTTTTCCATCAGAATGCATAAATTTATTATAGTGAAAGGTTAGAGATGTGGGTGTATTAGATCCATAAAGCTGCCAGTCATACAACTAATTTTGCACTCTGTTTTTTTTTTCCTTTTTGAATATTTTCTTACTGAAGTGTATCCCAGTTGAATTTGAAGCTAGCTTAGTTTATTAAATTGGGCAATTGATGAGTTTTACACATAATAATTTTTAGTTGAAAAGATCTTTTTTTTTTTTGGAAATGAAAGAAATTGATTTTAACATCACATGCAAAAAAAGAAAAAAAGAACAACAACAGCAACTTGGCAAAAAGGAACAACAAACTCCTTTTTAAAAAACAAATTAAGAAATGGAAAATTGAGGAAGATACAGAATTATCATCGAAGGATTTTTTTTATTTAATTTTAGTTATCTTATTTGTGGACAAGGATCATGAAAGGATATTGGTATAACTTCTACCCCTTTTTTTTTTTTTGAAAAATCCAAAACCATATAATTGAATGGGCAAGGATGTTATATATATATATATATATATATGATGGGACAATTAATTTGAGTAATTCCAACGCAAAATGCAACTTAATTAGTCGTTTAAATGAGTAGTAGTCGTGCTTTGAAAGTATTGGGTGGAAACAAGACTTGCTCTTTCCATTATTATCCCAATCACTTTCTTTCAGGCCACACCAAAAATAAACGTCCATTTCCTCAAAAAGTAGTGAATAGTAGATGTTTTGTTTTTTATTCAAGCATTTTTCTAAAACAATATTCTTATCATTTTTAGAGAGTTTCTTTTATTAAGAAATTTACGTACAAGACGGAGAACTAGGACCTCTTCGCGATAAAATTCCTTTTCTTTTTTTTTTTTTTTGGCTTGGTTTTGCATTTAAACTCCAAACTCATGGCCAGATATTAAAATAAGGAAAAAAAAAAAAAAAAGATACAAGAAGCTGTGAAATAAGTATGCACTTGCCAAATGGCATTATGAATGCAACTCTGAAACAGATACTACAAAATGTTAAACCGTAAAGAGCAAATTTATACAAAATAAATTAATTCGTAAATAGAAATTAGTTACTCAAAGAGACAAAAATGTGAAAAGGCAATAAAATACGTGGTAAACAACTTGAAGATATATGCAAATTGTATTATTTTAAAATTACAAAGAGCAGCCAACAAGTTATTACATATTTCTCTCTACTAGATTACTTGGAACTCGAAAGTCTTATGCAGTATATATTAATACAAGTGATATTGTGCAAATCAGAGCTCTTTTACGGATATATATACATATGTGTGTGTATAAATAGATATATAAACAAACAGACAAACATAAATATAGATATATATTATGTGCATAAAAAGAAAAAGAAGAAAAGGAAATGATCCAATATTGTTGGTATTCAACTAATTATAACAGCCAGTGAGGCTGCTATCGCCTCATATGGATCTAACTAATTAGGCCAAACAACTTGTAATTTTCTCAATCCCCAATCACAATGTTATATACAATACAACTGACATTATGTATCTTCTTCTTACCTCATAATTACATATATATATATATATATAATATCACCGTTTCTATATCAATATTCTTAACAATCGCCAACAAAACTAAATGGAAAAAGAAAAAGAGCTTCTCTTTACTCAACAGAAGAACAAATAATAATCAGCATGTAAATAAATAAATAAATAAGTATATGTAGTAGTTATAATAATGAAAAGAAATAGTAGGAGAGTACCTGGAATTTCCCAAGGTTCAGACTTGTTGAGATCAACATGAATGAAAAGGGAGGAAAAGTGATTAGGATCTGAAGAGGAAGAGATGAGATTAAGAATTTTGTTGAAGAGATAATCACAGACAAGCTCTTCATCTCTTGGATGGAATCTGAACCCAGCTGGCAACTTTGACTCCACCATGCTTATATTGCTTATAATATTAATATTATTGCTCATCTCTTTAATTTCTTATATCAAATATTAATAACCACAAACAAGGAGGATGTAGCTATATATGTGCAAATTATATCAAGCAAAGAAACGTAGGATTAGAGGAAACTGGATAGACAATTTCTAAAAGCAAATTGCAAGTATTAATATATACACACACACATCGCAGAGACACGGAATAGAAAAATCAAGTCAACTGGTCGTAATTTCGTGCAAAGAGGGTGGGTTTCAACGTCATTTCACTTTCCCATTTCGTACCGTCTTAAATTCTATATAAAAAAAATCAATAAGGTCGTGATTAGGACTGCTTAGTAATTTTTTTTTTTATATAGAATTAAAGACGGTATGTAATGAGCAGTCCTAATTACAACCTAATTGATTTTTCTTTTTATCTGACTTGTATATATTTTACCTTATTTGTATTTTTAAGAACCGCGAAGCTATTGTCTTATTTACTAAATCCTAAATGGATTGAAAAGTTATTTATGGCGTCAAATTCGGTAAAAAAAAAAAAAAAAGATAACATGAAAAAAGGAAAAACTATTCCTACTATGAAACGACACGTTTTCATAAACAAATGGTAAATTATAACCCAACAAGAAATGATTGTTATTTTTACTCCTGACACGTAGAAACTTATATAAAAATTGAACCCCAACTACGTTTTGGCTCTCGAACTTGCTCTTTATCCCTATTTTGGCTTACCAACTTCACAAACTGTGTTCATTATCTCATCTTTGGTCAATGTCAAAACTCAGCGAAATCGACTTTGCGACAAAAGATATTGTATCACGTTAAAAGTGAGTCTGTAGGTCCAAAATCATAGTTTGACAGAATTAAAGCACACGGGACATTTTGATAATGGTACTTCGTATTTATTTATTTGGCTAAGGATCAATCATTACCTATTTGCTAACATGTAGAGGACACAATTGGCCTAGATTAAAATATCAGTCTAGTTTATAAAAATTTTACAAATGTCTCAAAATAATATCATTAAAATTATTATTATGTAATTATATAATATAATATAATAATATTATTAAAATAATTACTATATTACTAAAAATATTTTTTAAAATTTTTTAAATATTATATTATATTTTAATTTTATTACAAAAATTTTGACACCTATTATAATTTTTTCTTTCTGTTTCAACAATGGTTAGGCCCATACTCTGATGGGCCCCTCACTGAATATGTCCACTTCAATTCCTGTTGCTGAAAAGCCTCGCGTTCACGCTCGGTACTCCTTGTGCTCTATAATTTCTGTTTGGGATAATTTATTATTATTTTGCTGGCTTTGATTTTTTTTTTCATAAATCTTATTGGTTAAGTGTAAAAGAGTTGTACGTAAGCTGTTATAAGTTCTCTACTTTCCACTGGCCTAGATTAGCAAGAAAAAAGTATAAATTAAGCGTATGACACTTCCTTTTATTCAACTATAGCCTCACTGATAAAATGTGGAACCAACTCAAGAGTTTCACAAAATAATTAAAAAAAAAGTCAGTGAATGGTAAAGTAAGGTCTAACAAAATACTGTACCGATAGAGCTCTATTTTAAATTGACAAATCTGTATGACATTATGTCAATGTTAAATACATACTATTTTTATTATTAGTTTGATGTCATTCCGATCATATTTAACATTTATAAACTTGTGTTTTTAAAAAGTATCCGTATGGTAAAAAGCACCCCAAAAAAATTCAAAACAAAAGAAAATCAAAGCAACCATATATTATTTGTACAATTGAACTTAGAATAATGCCTTGTAACAATAACAGTAAAAATACATACTATTTGAAACACATAAAATAAATAAATAAAAAGAAACCTCAAGATGTCCTCCCTTTGTTCCTGACTAGTCAAAAGTAGGGGTGGTAATAATCGTGTTTGTGCCGTGTTCGTGTCGACACGTTTACAGCACGACACGTTTAGCCCGAACATGAACACGACACGATTAATAAACGTGCCAGAAATGCAAACACGAACACGATACGCTTATGGCACGCGTAACACGGCACGACACGATTAACACGATTATTAAACGTGCCGTGACGGCTTGACACGATAACAATACGCATATGACACGTTTATGACCCAATTAACTAAAAATTAAAAAAAAATTTAAAAAATTTAAAAAAAAAAATTAAAAAAAGCCAATAAAGAAAATTAACAAAAACACAATATCTAATTAATACTAACCTACTATAAATATTTTAAATATTTTTATTTTTAAGTTTAAATATGTTATAAATGGACGGATCGTGTCGTACCTTATTAACACGTTTACGGCCCGTTTATTAAACGTATTAAGGGGTGTTTAGCGTGTTAGCACGAATCCAGCCCGTTTATTTTCGTGTTATTCGTGTCAACCCATTTATGGCACAATTAATAAACGTACAGTCTAAACTCGTTTATCTCGTGTCATTTTCGTATCGTCTCATCGTGTCGTGTCTGAATTACCGGCCCTAGTCAAAAGAAGTGGAAAGAAATAGATTTTTGAGAAAGTTGTGTTGTATCAAATTTAAGTACTTAAGGTTGGGACAAAAATCACCCATGCCGTTGATGTGATGAGAGTGAGAGTGTGACCTTACATGTATCCACAATTGTAAAGCTGATCTCCTTATTTAAAAATAAATAAATAAATAAATAACCTCTACTACTATTGCAATTGAATCTACTACCTTGTGCGATGGATACTCTTTCATGTCTTCTCCCTTAAAACAAAGCTGTATTATTATCAACTAATTACTAATACAAACAACAAGTCAAAGACTAACAAGTTCTCCAATCTAATTCTAATCCTAATTCTAATACAACAAAAAGCGTTCAAACTTGAACACGTGTCCTACCTCGAGCAGATGCCATTTGTCACCATACTAACTAACCATAACTATGACAAGGATCAATCCAAGTTTGTTAGTTTCATCCATTCATATTTCATAGTATATGATGCGTATGAAGCTTAATTTGTTTGGAATCAATCTTGAAATCTTTTTATTTGACTGTCTTCGGAACCCTGTCACCACAAACTTATGATTAGCAGACAAATCTTATTACTCAAATATGCTCCACCTGGAAGAAAGGAAAAAAAAATCTTATTAGTCAAAAGGTAGCTAGAGAAAGCTATTCTATCTGGACTTCTTTTTGTTACTCAGGTCTTTTCGGAAACAACTAAAAACTTCATAAGAAGAAAAAGAGAGTCCAAAGGATATGTATATATGTGTGTGTGTGTATAACATCACAAAATACTCGCTCCCACATCGAGTTTAATGACATAAATTCCCACTTTTTCAGTATGTTTCCCATAATTAACCAAATAAAACCTATATCCACTTTGAAGTAAAAAAAAAAAAAAAAAATTGTTTGTTTTCCTCTTTAGCCATATTGCCCAACATAATGTTGTAAAGCTTATAACGGTAAAATAAAAAGTTTGTTACGAGCCGGGAAATTTTAATGAATTGGTCCTTCTAGCAATCTTGTAATAAGGATTAGATGGTTCTTGAGAGAGAGCCAAAAACTTAATTCCAGACTAGAAAGATTATCGCACACTTTCTATTGATAATCAATTACATGCCGTGATCGAAAATAAATACATCTTAAAGACACTAGCTTGACTAATTCAATATTGTACCCAACAATTAGTAATAATAATAAAAAACACCACAATAGAAGTGCACGTAACAGAATTATTAATCACACACTAATCTATGAAGCCTGGTTCAAGACGTAACATATACAATACATGTTACCAGGCCAAAGTCCACGAATTTGGTTCTTAGCATTGCACGCATTCCAAATAATAATAATAATAATAATAATTAAAAAAAAAACACCCTCCACACATTCTCAAAAATTGGCCCTTAGCATTTATATCTCCAAAAGCCTTTATCACTAGTACACACATTCTCAACTCTCGACTCCTCAACTAATAAAACTAAACTTGAGAGTTTTAATACTAGGAAGAGAATGTATACTAAAAAAAGGAAGAAAAACACACACACGCGCACGCACGCACATATTCTCGAGATTTCCTCTCTTGTCCCTGACCAGTCAAAAGAAGTTAAAAGCATTAGATTGAGTCAAACAACAGTAGTTGGGTTTGGACAAATACCAGCCATACCATGAGAGCGACCTTGCATATATCCAATCCACAATTGCAAGCCCAGCTTCTTAAAAAAAGAGTTACCAAGTGAATCTACTTTTTAGCGATGGATAGTCTCTCAGGTCTAATTAAAAAGCAGTCAAACTTGAACACATGTCCTACCTCGAGGGGATGCCGTTTGTTATCATGCTAACAAACCATAACTATGACAAGATCAATCCAAGCTTGTAAGTCTCATTCTTCGTATATAATCCGTATGAAAACTTTTTGCACTTGTGCCTCCTCTAAGTCTTTTGATTTGATTTGTCTTTGTAGCTCTGCCACCACAAATTTCTTCGAGGCACAATAGAAAATGTTGCTAGTCAAATGCTACAGCTGAAACAAAAGCAAAAAAAATCAACCGCCAAACTAGAGATGTACAAAATGAATGCGGATAAAAACTGTTTCCTTTGTTAGAAAAAAATATTGTGATAAAGATTATCGTCACTTAAGATTATTTATATCAAATTATTCAATATTAATAAGATGTATAAGTTAACCTAAATCTATAGATTGAATGTGATTCTTAAGTTTATAGGTTGAGGATCTTTCAAGTCTAGTACGTAAGTCCTCCTTCAAAGAATACTTCTGTAATTTCTCTGTAGATTGGGAACAGAAAAATAACGTACGTACTGACTTGGAGACCACAACCTTTTTATATAACTATTAAACCCTAACAATTATCCTTTATTATCAATTTAGCCTATCATAAAATCAGTAATTATATTTTGGTCTCACACATAGAGGGTCCACACTTAATGATGCATTAAAAGACCAAAACCCAAATTGATTTTTTTTAATTGGGCTAACCTTATTGATAGCCTCTAATCCACATTTATTTAATGTATTAGCTCATATATTAGATTTATTCCAACAATCTCCCACTTGAGCTATATATGAAACTTTATAAATGTAAATTATACCTTATGAGCTTATGAATTTTGCTATCAAAACCTTATGCGTCTCAACAATCTTATCTATTAACCATAATAATATAAGGCCAAAACGACATTTGTTACATATGTCCTAACTAAACCCATCAATGATCACACATACCAATATAACTAATGACAAGATCAAACATGGATGTGTAGCATGGAAATTTCATGCAATGTGATCTTAACAATCCTATTTTCAACTGGTCCACATGAAAACCTTTGTGAGATCAAACAATATCAAAATCAGAGTGTGAATAAACTGAAAACTTTATTTCTGCAGGAAATAACCTTAAAATATCCATAAACTGAAATAACTGAAGATGTGTATATCAGAAAAGCATCTAAAATAATAAACTCCTACTAAAACTAAATATCCTGAAATGATATGACACCCATATAAGCAATGTGCTCATGAAACATTTTAGGTGGCAATCCCTTAGTAAGCGGATCCACAATCATGGAGTTTGTACCAATATGCTCTATAGACAACTATCCACTCTAAACTCTTTCTTTCACAACCAAGAACTTGATCTCTATATGCTTTGACTTTGTCGAGCTCCTGTTGTTGTTGGAATTAAAAGTACTGACTTATTGTCACAAAATAACTTGAGTGGTCTTTGAATACTATCCACTATGCACAGCCTCGTGACAAAAATCCATAGCCATATTCCATGATTAGACGCCTCAGAACACATTATGAACTCTGCCGCCATAGTAGAAGATGTTATAAGAGACTATTTAACACTCTTCCAGGAGACAGCACCTCCAGCTAGAAGGTAGACATAGCCCGACGTAGATTTCATACTATCTTGGCATCCAGCATACTCGGAGTCAGTATACCCAATGATCTCAAGCTGTTCCGACCTCTGATACGTGAGCATGTAGTCCTTTGTTCTCTATAAATACCTCAAGACTCATTTGGCTGTTACTCAGTGATCCTTTCTAGGATTGCTTAAGTATCTACCAAGCATCCCTATAACGTACGCAATATCTGGACGCGTATAAACTTGAGCGTACATTAGACTCCCTATTGCTGACGCATAAGGAATCTTTTACATTTCCTTAACCTCAAAATCATTATTAGGGCACTGATTGAGACTAATCTTATCTCCCTTAACCACAGGAGTATCACCTGATTTACAATCCTACATGCCATATCTTTTAAGGCTTGCCAAAAGTGTACTTGTTTCAGCCTTTTCATTTTTGACAAATCTCTTCTCAATGTCCTCAAGGAACTTTTTGGTTGTCTTTATCATTTTTGATATAATGCCCCTGAATGCTTCTGGAATGGCTTTCTTCATGATCATTATACACATACGATTTGACTTCTTTCACCTTTCCATGTCCCTCTTTTCATAAGAGGAACTCTTACTGTAAGAGGTGCAGGAGAAGGAACCCTTAACGCAAGGTCAAGATCCATGACTCTGAGAACTATAAGGAGGTTCTCTTGCTATGATTTGAAGTTGCTACCATTCAATACAGGAATTGAATTGATGTTGGCAGTAATATTTAAGGCAGAACTAGTAGCTGAATCAGAGAACAAAACAAACAAATCCAAAACAAACTTGCATAAGAATCCAAAATAACAATAATAAATCCAAATAAAGATAACCCCATCTTAAGATATCAGGCACTCCATTAATATTTAGTCTTTGGACAGAAATATTAACTTGTAAGTGATATCTTGGTGTAGTACTCAAACACTGACAATAACAACATGTCAAATAATAAATCTTCCTTTGGGTCGATTTATTATTCACAAGTAAAACTGAATAATCATCACGTGTTTATCACCACAAGTGTACATGCAATTCCGTTAAATATTAACTTCTTTTAGGCCGGTCAATATTCACATAAGTTGTACGGACACAACCGTTTATATTCCAAAACAAATTAATTTCTACAAGAGATGTCACTTTGGTGACATGTTACTTTAATTAATTCATCTCAAAATATATATAAAATTCCAATATTTGAATTTAAAATTACATCAAAATTGACCAAAATTAAAATAAAATTTTTTAAAAAAATAAAAAATTTTAATCAAAAGTCAACTTGGTCAAAGTTAACCAGAAACTTGGCTGGGTCAGGGCTGGACAGGGTCAGTGGACCTAACCTGAATCCTAACCCAGGCCCCCTTTATTTTTCCTTTTTTTTTTTAATTCGAGTCACCCAGGGGTTGAACCCTTGGCAACTATCCAGTCACGGGCCAAAGATTGGCCCGTGTAAAGCACTTTTTCCCCTATCCAGTCATGGGCCTAGTTGGGCCTATGTAAACTTTTATCCTCTTAGTTTTTATCTGGTAGCCCAGCGGTTTAACCCGTGGGTTATGACTGATTACGGGCCAGTTAGGTCCGTGTAAATAACTTGATCTAGTTTGGGCTTCGGCCCAGACCCTCCCCAAAGAAACCCTAGGGGACTTTCGACCCCTTGGGCAAAGTTGGTGCAGACGGCCCGACGATCGCCTCTGCACCTTTTCTCTGGCCGATGCCTAGAAGCTACAACCAGAAGGGGCCAACGTTGGCGGTCGCAGCGCCAGCCGTAGGCCAATGACCCCCATCATCCTTTTTTTTTCTTTCTCAGGTTTCTTGGACGGTGGCTTCAGGCCGCCGCTCTCCCATTCTTGCCGCGATTGGAGGACGCAGCTGCTCACTGGCGCGGCCAGCGGTCGCAGAGCCAGCCACTAGGGAAAGGCCTTAAACTCGCCATAAATCCTTTTTTTTAATTCCTCACGCGACGGCTGTAGGCCATCGCTCTCCTTGTGCTACTGCGGCTCCCTCTTTCCAGTGCGGCCTGAGGGGCCACGCCCGGAGTCCTTTTCATTGTTCTTTGTTTTAATATATATAAAAGGTATATGCAAAACTTTATAAACTTTCACAAGACAACTGTATATACAGAAGCTCTTTTGATTCTTTTCATACAATAGGAAAAAGGAAACAATATCTATGTATGTATATGCATGAACACAGTAACGTATTCCTTGAATTATTCAACCCAAAAATTCCAAATAGTTGTTCTCAAATTCAACAATTTTAAAGAAACCATAGATTGTTAAATTTGAGATTTTGTAATGAGAATCACATCTAAAAAAAATTACTTATTCTCAACGATTTAACATGAAGAGGCTCTAATGCCAATTGTTAGAATAAATATTGTGATAAAAATCATTATCACCCAAGATCATTCATGTCAAATCATTAGGAATATTAATAAGATGCGAAAGCTAACTTGAATCCATAGATTGAATGTGATTCTTAAGTCTGTAAGTTAAGGATCTTCTAAGTCTAGTACGTAAGTCCTCCTTCAAAGAATGCCTCTATAATTTCTCTGTTGATAGGGAACAGAAAAATAATGTACGTACTGACTTGAAGACCACAACTTCTTTATATAACTGCTAAACCCTAACAGTTATCCTTAATTACCAATTTAACCTATCATAAAATCAGTAATTATATTTTGGTCTCTACATATAGGAGGCTCACACTTAATGATATATTAAAAGCCTAAAACCTAAATTGATCACTTTTAATTGGGCTAACCTTATTGATACCAAAACCAATTGGTTGGATTGGCACCTAGGATATGCCTTAAAACTCTCTTATACAAGAGGGAAAAGGTTCGACTCTTAGGGATGCGCTCTCAGGCTCTAGCCGGGGAACCCAATCCCTCAACAGACCACTCGCTAATTTTCTTTGCATAATTATCATTATAATTTCAAGAGTGTAGTTTTAAGTTTTTACTAGAGTAACATTGAAATTAATAAATTTAGCACATTAATTAAAGAGTTTAATTAATTGTCGAATTTATTGGAGCTTGAATTATAGGTTCATAGGTTCCCAATGCTACCTCTATAATACTGTATTAGATTTAATGAGTAGAATGAATTATACATATTTAATTTTAGAATTATTGAATTCTGAATTAATTATTTTACATTTAAGATATTAATGTGAAATAAAAAAATGTTCTCTATAACATATAATATAATGTGATAAATGTTATCACATTTAACTAAACAGTATTTTATTAATCAACTATATTTAATTAATAAGATTAATTAAATATGTTTTGAATTAATTAATTAATTGTATTTAAATAATAAGATTATTTAAATATAATTTCAATTTTATGTGTAACAAATGTATGGTTGGACCACACTTTGTCTATTTCAACATGAATACAAAATTAAATAAATAATTAATTAATTTAAAATTGATTTTTAAATAATTATGATTTTTTTTGAATTTAAATGTACAAGATTTATTTAAATTAATATTATATATATTTACACATTTACGTACATGAGATGAGATTTATGTAGATTTGATTTTTGAACGAATATATATGTATGTATATTATCCATATATATAACACGAACATATAAGTACGTGATTTTTTTTAAAGAAAAAATGGATGTGAAGTGTAAAACTTTTATATATGTAATTCTTAGAAATCTTAGAACTCAATAATTTTAACAGAAGAAGATTTGGAGCATACCTTAATTCATGGCTTCAATTTGCAGAGAACTCTTTGAACAGAAAGTTTGTTAGAGAAGAAGAACCAAGTTTCTCTCTCTAAACCCATAGTTATTTCTTTTAACGTATTTTTCTAATAGAGAGAAGGGATACAATTGATTGGGTGGAGAGAGGACTAACTCTTATTTAAAGACCCTTAATAGGTGTCTTTCTATCAAAGCACACATCTTTTTAGATATATACATATTTTTTAATAAAAGTTGTAACCCCTCATAGCCAATAAGATTTTAGCATTTAAATAATTATTAAACTAAATAAATAAATAATAAATCTGATAAATTTAATAGGCCTTTAATTAATCATGCAGGCCATAATTATAACATTCTCCCACTTGGCCCATATGATATTTCTTTATTAGTTTAATAAGGCTATAATATGCACAACAATATTATGCTAAATCTTCTTAAAATTGGCTAGTACTCTACATCATAATTAAATAGAAAATCTAAAGTGAGTCATGGCGGTTGTACATCACTAATTTAGTGTAGTTTCTTCTATGTACTACAACATTAGACATCTATTTAACATGATTCATAATTGAGAGGTATAATAATAATCCACTTTAATGTCTTCTGTGAGACTATCCTATCAAACATTAGTCTATAACAATCATGTACATAAAATAAAAAATAGAATATATCGAGAACATAATAAGTAAGCTCAAAGTGTCATATCATTAAAATAAAATAGAACATAACACATAACCACTAATGACGTCTAATAACACCTATACGTTCAACATGTTCAATAAATGTTTTTGGTGGTAATCCTTTTGTTAAAGGATCTGCAATCATAAGATTGGTGCTAATTTGTTCAATTGACACTTTAGGTTTCTGAACTTCTTGCTTTAATGACTAAGTACTTAATATCTATACGTTTCATACCATTAGAATACTTATCATTCTTGGCAAAGAAGATTGTTGCGACATTATCACAATAAATTTTGAACGGCCTGGTTATACTATCGACAACTCCAAGTCCTGAAATAAAATTTTGCAACCATAAACCATGACTTGTGGCCTCAAAACATGTCACAAACTCGACCTCCATAGTGGATGCAGCAATGACGGATTGCTTCACACTCTTTCATGAAATTGCTCCTTCGGCCAAAAGGAACATATAACCAAATGTAGATTTTCTAGTATCAACACATTTGGCAAAATCTGAATTTGAGACCAATCACTTCAAGATGATCATATCTTCTATAAGTGAACATATGGTCCTTTGTTCCTTGCAAATACCTAAGAACCTTCTTTGTAGCTTTCTAATGATCTATTTCTAGATTAATTTGATATCTTCCCAACATCCCAACAGCAAAACTAATGTTGGGTCTGGTGCAAGTTTGAGCATATAATAAGCTACCATCGATAGATGCATGAGGAATGTTTTTCATTTGCGCTTCTTCCAATTCATTCTTTGGATATTACATATGACTATATTTGTCCCTCTTCTGAATTGAAACAATACATGCTGAGCATTTGTCCATCTTAACTTTCTCTAAACTTTGTCAATATAGCCTTTCTAAGACAATCTCAATAATCCTTGTGATCTATCACAGAATATTTCAATTCCCATCACATAAATTGCCTCACCCATGTCTTTCATTTCAAAGTTCTTAGAGAGAAATTTCTTAGTTTTATGTAATAAACTAAGATTGTTAACAGCATACAAAATATCATCAACATATAGGACTAAGAAAATAAACTTGTTCCCATGGGCTTTCATATATATGCACTCATCAACAATGTTCCCCTTAAATCCAAATGAAGTAATGATATTGTTAAACTTAAGATACCATTGTCAGGAAGCTTGTTTAAGTCCATATATTGATTTCTTTAATATACACACCATATGTTCCTTTTCTTTACTTGAAAAGCATTCAGGTTGGTCCATATAGACTTCTTCCTCTAAATTTCCATTGAGAAAGACGATTTTCACATCCATTTGGTATAACTCTAAATCAAAATAAGCCACCAATGCCATAACAATTCTGAGTGAATTTTTCTTAGAGACCGATGAAAAAGTCTCTTTGTAGTCAATGCCTTCTTTCTAAGTAAAACTTTTGACAATAAGTCTAGTCTTGTACCATTCAATATTGCCTTTGGAGTTGCACTTGGTCTTAAAGACCTATTTACACCCGACTCTCTTACAACTTTCAGGCAACTTAACAAGGTCACAAACTTGATTTTGATCTATGGATTTTAACTCATCTTTCATAGCAATAAGCCACTTATCATAATCAATACTTTCCATCTTGTGAAAACAAAACTGGATCTAAAATTGGATCATTATTGATTTTCAAGTCAATTTACCACATAATCATCAAGAACAACAGATTGTCTTTCTCTTTGAAATCTTCTTAATGCTGTTTCTTGTGAGCCAGCCACTATAGGTTCCTTAAGTACTATTTCATCGTGAAGTGGTTGGTCATTCACTTGTTGTTCTTGAACATTGTTAGGCTATACAACTATGTTAAGAACAATCTTAGAAGTTACAGGTAGAAATATTTCTACCCTAACTTCTTCATTGACCACATTACGTAGTTCTCCACTCCCACTAATTTTACCTTTCTCGATGAATCTAGCATTTCCAGATTCTACTATCCTCGTACTATCGGTAGGACAATAAATTTATACCCATTGGATTTTTAGAATAACTAATAAAATAACCACTAGTAATCTTAAAATCCAATTTCTTTTCATGTGTATTATAAATTTTCACTTTCGCCGGGCAACTCCAAACATGTAGGTGCCTTAAACTAGGTTTCCATCCCGTCCATATCTCAAAAGGAGTTTTTGGGACTACCTTACTAGGAACCCTGTTTAGTATATATATGGCGGTCTTTAATGCATGTATCCACAAAGATAAAGGCAAAAATGAATAAATTAACATGCTCCTAACCATATCCATTAATGTACGATTACGCATTTTTGCTATACCATTTTGTTGCGGTGTACCTGGCATAGTGTATTGCGTACATATGCCTCGCTTTTCCAAGAATTTAGCATATGGACCTGGATGTTGCCTTGACTCGTCATACTTTCTATAGTATTCACCACCTCTATCTGACCTTACAATTTTTACCTTTTTATCTAATTGTCTCTCAACCTCATTAATAAATACCTCAAGGGCTTCAACAGATTGAGATTTTTCATGCAATAGATAAAGAAAACTATAACATGAAAAATCATCGATAAAAGTGATAAAATACTTTTCTCCACCAAAGGATGCAGTATCAAAAGTTCTACATATGTCGGTATGCATGAGTTCAAGAAGCTGTGTACTTCTTGTAGCCCCTTTCTTAGTGTGTTTGTTTTGTTTTCCTTTAATGCAATTAATACACACATCGAGATCAGTAAAATCTAAATTCGAAAGAATTATGTTCTTTACTAATCTCTCTATTCTTCTCTTGGATATGTGACCCAAGTTTTTATGCCACAAGTAAGTAGAACTTTCATCAATTAAACTCTGTTTAGTTCCAATATTCTGATGCATGGTTAATAAAGTTTCAGCAAAAAGATTATCAAGCTTTAACTTATATAAACCATCATAAAGGATTCCAAACCAATAAAACTATTATTTTTATATAAACTGAAAGATCCAAATCCAAACTTACAATAAAAACCTATTACATCAAGTTTTGATAAATAAACTAAATTATGAGAAAAGGTAGGTACATAAAGAGTTTGACATAAATCAAAATGATGTCTAGTATCTAATATTAAAGCCACAGGTGCCAATTTTTTCCACTGAAGTTTTATCTCGATTCCCCATGTAAACAAAACTTTCATTTGCTCTTATGGGTTGGATCCTAAAGAATCCCTACATCATATTAAAAATGTGAGTAGTTGAATTTGAATCAATCCACAAAGTACTATAAGGAACTTCAGTTGAATTTGATTCAAATAAACTAAAGCATAAGGCTTACATTTCTTTTCAAACCAAGCCTTACGTTTTTTACAGTCTTTCTTTAAGTGCCCAAATTTGTTACAAACTTAACATTATGTTCCTTCTTGTGGATTTGAGTTGACTCATTCAGGTTATGCAATTCCTTGTTAAGCCATTTCTTCTTGTTCTTTCTAGGCTTCTTGTTAGTGCTCTTTTTAGTCTCTTGATTCACAAGATAAACAGAATGAGGTTTCTAATTCTTCAATCTCGTCTCCTCTTGAACAAGCATACTGGTCAATTCATTAATATTCCATTTATCCTTACTTGTGTTATAGCTTATCTGGAATAGACTATATTGTTTAGGAGGAAGCAAGTTAAGAATGAACTATACTTGAAAGAACTCATCCACATACATCCCCAAAGACTTTAATTTTGCTGCTATATTTTTCATTTCAATGACATACTCATGCATAGTACAAGAACCGTCAAACTTTATGTTGGTTAATTTAGCCATTAATGTACTAGCAAGAAACTTATCAGCAGTTTGAGAGCTCTTTTCCATAAGTTTCATAAATTCTTTAGCACTTTTAGTCTTGGGAAGAGTACTTTTAATGTTGTTGGCTACTGTCAACTACATGAACATTAAGCTTAATCTATTCGACCTTTCCCATAAAAGTTTTCTCCTCCTCACTACTAGCATCAGTAATAGTAGTGGGTTCCTTATCTTGAAGTACTAAATCAAGATCCAAGACACCTAAGTAAAATTGGACTTGTTCACACCAATCAAAGAAATTCAATCCATTAAATAAGGGAATAGATGAAGCAAGCAAATGTAGAGAAACAAGAACAGATACTGCAAATATGCAAGAAACATTCATACATTAATGCCTTAAGATTATCACATACTTAGATTCAAACTAAGACAATAATTGTATATCTCAGTTCTCCTTTGGGTGATACTAAGCCATACAAACTATAATGATGCTAATTAAAAATAAAAATTTAATTTAGTAATCATAAATATGTCCAATTAAAATGCTTGCTATCTTTGGGTAAACAAACAAAAATAATAGGACATATTAATTACCAACTATTATATTCATCGATTATAAAGAAAGCTAATCACCTTTTGGCCGATTCATAAATTCTTATAATAGATGAAGTTCAATAACCTATGATCTATAAATGTCATCTTAATTATAAGTAACAAAATTCATGAGTAATTGAACTTTTGTTTCTCAATTTGAAAATTATTAAGCTTTAAAGTTTGGCTACTTTAGTGACTAACAAACTACAATAATGTAATTTCAAAATTAAAAACAATAAACTTAAACATCATATGTGATCAATAATAATTATTACTGATTGTTTTCCTTTTTATATATTTCAGATATATGAAAAAAAAAGCAAACAAAAAGAAAAAAAAATCTATCGGTACCTTTTGCAATGTGATCAATTATATTGCAATACATAATTGCAACGCCATTTCTTTCCTTTTTTTCATTCAATAGGAATATCTATTATGATTTTTTTTTTGTTCTATTTATCGCTTTAGCATGAATATTCAATCGCAATGTAAAAGTTTTATTTATTTCTTATACACACGTATATCAAGAAGACGATACAAAGAAAACAAAGAAAAAGTTTTCTTTACAAACAATGCACAATGATTCAACTTGTATATAAAAAACTTTCATTGATCACAGAATAAATCGAATAAACCCATAATTCAATCCTTTCCCAAATTCGGATATTCTAATCGTAGAGACATTCTAAGATATAAACATTATTAAGAATATAACCTAAAGGAAAATTATGAGTTTTAAAAACCTAAATGCTCTTGATACCACATGTAAAACTTTTATATCTGTAATTTCTAGAAATCGTAGAACTCAATAATTTTAACAGAAGAAGATTTAGAGCATACTTTGATTTATGGCTTTAATTTGCAAAGAACCGTTTGAACAGAAGTTTGTTAGAGAAAAAGAACCTTGTTTCTCTCTTTGAACCCATAGTTATTTCTTTTAACGTATTTTTTTTATGGAGAGAAGAGATACAACTGATTAAGTAGAGAAAGAACTAGACTCTTAATTTAGATCCTCAATAGGTACCTTTTTATCAAAGCACACATCTTTTTAGATATAGACGTATCTTTTAATAAGAGTTGTAACCCTTCATAGCCAATAAAATTCTAACATTTAAATAATTATTAAACTAAATAAATAAATAATAAATATGATAAATTTAATAGGCCTTTAATTAATCATGTTGGCCATAATTCTAACATAGAGGTGCTTAAAGCACTTCCTCCACATACCTAATTATTCTCTTGTAGTGGGTGTGTGTGGTTCACGCACTAAAAGATTAGTGGGTGTTCTTTAAATTTTAGAAAGTCAGTTAATTAATAAAAAATTGCTCGGTTATGAATGTGAGAGGATATCAATATTTTCACATGCGTTATTTTTTTTAAAGTCTTGAGAGAAAAATTGAGACTTCTTTTTTTGAAAAAAAATAATTTTATATCCTATATGTTGAGTACATAACAGAATTAAAAAATTGTGAGATTCTTGTATTTTAATGCCCACTCTTTCTTCCATTGGTGTGGAGACTTGGCTTGAAAGATCATTGTGTCAAACAAGAAAGCTAGAAAACTTAATGGGTCTTCAAAGGTTTGAAACAAATTCTTCTATGTTTTCAATATTTAATTAAAATTATATAACTATTCCCGATAAAAAAGATTTTTAAAAAATTTTTGTTTATCAATCGATCTATTTTTTCCTCTGTGTTTTCGTATTTAATTCTAACATGTTCAACTTCGAGTTCATCTACCCAGGAAATACCTAAAAAATACACAAAATAATCAAACTAATTGAAATCAAGTAAGGAGAACAAAAAGAAAAAATCAAATCAATTAGAAAGATAATTAGTACCGTTTGTAAGGAGAGAGAGTGTTGGCGAGGAAAGAGGAGAGTTCAAAGCAAGAAGAAAGTGTTTGAGAGAAGGAGTCCAATGATCCTTGATAAGACCAGAAGGAATTTGAAGGAGAACTTGTACTGCTTCTCTGCGGAGGCATTCAATCCAATCCTCGTTGAGGGATTCCTAGAGCTGGTGATGGAAGGAGTTGACAAAATGAGCATCACTGAAGAAGGAGTATTTTCTGAGGAATTCTACAATGGTGTTGATCCAGCGCAGTGTTTGGAGACCGACGAGCATGAGTAGCTGCTTCTGCTGTTGCGCCATTCTTTCGGCATTTTTCCCTTCCCCAAATTGCCCAACACAAATGCAAACGCAAGCAGTATTTTGGTTCCAGCATGGGCGTGTTTGGGTTTTGACTTGTACCCAACCTGAATAATGAAGAATTTTTTAGATTTTCATTTTTCATTTTCATGGATGATAATAAGACGACAGCTACTTTGATGTTGTTTTGCTGCTAAAGATTCTCTTTAGACATTAGAATTTGAGCAAGCTCTGTTGATGTAATCATCATCATCATCAGCTAAGACAGGTAGTTGGTTCCATATCCTGTACTTGGGGTTGGTTTTGGGCCTTGGGAGATAGCATATTTGGCTCAAGTTCTACTGTTGTTTGGCGCATTCGCTCCCGCCATTGAATCCCGACTCCCCTGGGCTGCCACATTCTAGGGAACCACGACCAAGAATCTACCATGAACTGGGAAGAACTAATGTTCTTCATCTCTCTCACTGAGTAACCCTCATCAACATGAACATGGACTTGACGGATTCGGAAATTATAATCTTAGAGTGTTTGGCCCTCCAGGTTCCCTTTTGGCCAACACCACCCTCCTCAATCTATTATTTCTCGACAGTGACGGAATTCATTCACACTTACGGTTGGATTAAGGAATTCCTAGATGCGATATGGTGCGGGCTTCGGATACCATAGTTACGGCAAGGTGGGGTGGCCAAGGAGAGCAAAGGTTGTCGCGATAGCAGAGAAAGGGATTGGATGGGAGTAAAGAGGATCAAGACGTCTTGACGATGATCGATGAGCAACCTTTGTGGGAGTGGCAGTCCTCGTCAAGGTGATCATTCGTAGTTCCTTCAGACATGTTAGCATTATTAGCAACAAAAACCTTGCTGTACATCATCTTCTTACTCCACCCCTTGTTTGTTGTTGTCTCAGACTCATTCTGTGATTATTTATTTGCTAGTAATTCAAGTTATACGTTTTACCTAATTGAAAAAAAGTTGTTCCATCTGAGAAGAAACTTTTCTTCTTCTTCTTCGGAAACAATTAACTCTACGGCAGCTTCATCTATCAAACTAGGGATGGAAAAAATGAATGCAGATAAAATATCTATTCTCAATTCCTTAAATTAGAATAGAGACAGAACCAGAAGGCAATTACTTTAACTTGTTAATTTATTTTTTGAACAAGAGTATTCAAGTTTAGTAGGAAATGCTATCCACTTAAAGAAAACAAAGACCACATCCCAGACATCAAGTTAACAAGTTTAGAAGCAGAAGCATACTATTTTGCGCATTTTGAATCTCAGCGTCTCCTTGGGACAAAGACCAAGCTTTCTTCGTCTGTTTGTGGATTAAAGAGTCAACCGTTGGTTCTCGATCTCTAATCTATCCTTATCATCTTTCAAGCTAATTGCAGTCTCTTTATTAATCTTATTTTTATGGTTTTTCCTTGAGGAAAACTTGTCCTTTGTTGCAACTTTTGATGATGATGGTTATTGTGATAGCCCATTCCCATATTCTTGGGCCTCAACTTGACTTGAATGGAAGAAACAATGCCTTGTTGGTACTTGCCAAGACTACCACCTTTGTAACCCATCTTCTCAACAAGTTTCATCCTAACGCTCTTTCTGTGTTTTTCAAAAGCACCAATAATATCGGATTGACATTTCCCTATCTCCTTCTCCTGAACAAGCATCAGGTAATCATAGTCATAATCATAGTCGTCTTCAACAAACATGTCGTAGTAAAGCGGCTTGTTCTTGTCCTTGTTGTCCTTACGCTTTCGCTTGAGGCAATACGACTCAGCATCAAAGTCGAAGTCAATGTGAATACGAAAGCTCTCCGTCACGATTAAGCCTGCATCAAGCCAGAGCCAGAAAAATTACTTAAGAGGGGTAAAGATGGGGCAAATAAAAAGATAGAGAATTTTAAAAGAGACTGAATAAACTTTCAAGTTGCTAAATACAATTTTAAGAAAGGTAAAATACTAGTTTAATTAAACTTTATATATAAATTTAAAATAAAACAAAAGTTCAAGAAAAGTGGCCGCCTGTTTTATTTTGTGAGTGGCTCCGCCCCTACCTGCATACAATTGATATAGATGTGCATTATTTTGGATCAGTGTGCATTACTCTTCAATTTATAAGCACATTTACAAACTATGATCTGTTTCTGTGTGGCAATTCAAGACAGACAGACAAACACTTACCAAAGTAAAAGGCAAATAACGATTGAAACAAACCAAAAAAAAAAGCGAAGAAGGTGATTTAACGTTAGAAAAAACACGCACCATTTGTTTGTTTGGAATCTTTGGAATCGGAATCTTTGCTTTTCTTCTGCAGTTTTTTTTAAGGCTCTTCTAGAGCTTTTAATGCAGAAGACATAAATATATATATATATGTTCTAAAATAGCTTTGAATTGATACTAATTATGAAAGGAGTTGAGCCTTATTTATACGCTAATAAATTCCAAAATATGTATGAATCCCAATAATAGATAAAGTAATCCTAATCAAACTCAAACTAAATATAAATAATGATCAAATAAAACCAAATTTCTAAATCTTTGGGAAATATTTTTTTTTAGAGTGGAAACAAAAGTTATTGGACAGGTAAATAATAAGCATTAAATTCCTAAATTTCTTTTAGGCAACAAAAGTTGCATGTTCGCAGTTTTTATATGTGAACAAATTTTTCCATGTGGTGAAATTTTTAAACGCTATTCTGTTTGTTTTATTTTTTTTGAAGAGGATGTGTGCGTGCGTTTTTTTTTTTTTTTTTTTTTTTTTTTGAGGGATGGCGTGTGTTTTATTTGTAGGTACAAAATAATGTATTTGTTTATGAAAAAATTAAAACTCTTAGTAATAATAATAATAATCAGGCAAACTAAGATTCTACGAACCAGTTAAATCTACATTTTTAAAAAAATATTAAGCTATTGTTTTAAAAGAAATATATCGTTATTGTTAGAAAATCTCATTAGCCAAAAAAAGCTATTATAATTTAATAAATAAATCTACCTATCTATTATTTTTAAAATAAAAAAATGTTATCATATTATTGGAAAATCTCATTAGCGAAAGTAAAAAAGCTATTATTGTTTGTTTATTAAATCTACCTATTAAGCTAATTTAATTTTTTTTGTTATATCTATTTCACTTTTTGATTATTTAATGTATGTTTATTTTTATTTCTTTACAAGACTTGCAAGTGTATTCTTAATTCTTTAACAAGATTTTTTCCCCTTGATTCTTGAAAATTTATTTTCTCTTCAGTGGAGAAGCACAAGTTTTAATTTTTCAAAATTAATTTTTACCCCAAAATTTTTGAAAATTTTAGATATATTTTTACCGTGCCTATACTAAATAATTGAAAAATATTGTTTTGTCTTCATTTTACAAAAAAGATTTTACTTGTGCTCTCACTCAATGATAAAAACATAAAACTATATATCCATTTAATAAAATATTATATCTACTTTTTTATATTGTCTCTGTTAAAAAATTTTATGGCTCCACCGTTATTTATTTTGTTTAAAGTTTAATTTTTGGGCAGTTCTATTGTGCGGGACGCAAAAACTCCCACCGATAGAACACGTAATGAGATTCATTAAATTTTAATCGAACATTATTAAAAATTTAAGCTAATATTTGAAAAAATAGGATCAGAAGAACCCAAAAATCATCTCTTTGTGTCCGATCTCCTAAAAAAAGAACTTCAATTTCCTTGAGGTTCCATGGTAGACTTTCTCTACATTTCCTTCTCCTCTCCTCCTCCGTTCAACTATCGGTCTATAGTCATTGCCATTTTTACTCCGCCAAAGGACTCGTCGTTTTGTCGATAAAGCATTTTTTGTTAGCCTGTTATTTTGAAGCTTCTTTACTAACGCCTTCAAAGTCATGGCTCGTAAGTTTATATATATATTGTTTTCTATTTTAATTTTCTTGAGTTTAAGCTTCTTCTGTTTGGTTGCCAAGAAAACCAAGGGATTAGGAATAGGATAAGTTAATGCACTTGCTTATTCTCATTTATTTTAGAAAGAAAGAACACACACATAATGTTAACAAGCAAATTGAAATATTGATTTGCGTCTATTTTTCTTGCTAATGCTAATTTAACATTGAACAAACCAAACCAAGAAGAAAAAGGAGAAGGAGAAGGAGAAGGCAAGAAGTTTGTGAAGCCGGCAGCAGCGAAGAAGAAGCAGGCTACTATTGTGGACCATATCACAGGGGATAAGATCCCAAAGAGCTTCGTAATTCTCGAGAGGGATTTGGGAAGTTGGCTGCTACTCTTAGGAAACTGTAGGTAGATTTGAGAAGGCTCATGTTTCCCCATACTGCTCTTAATCTTGGCTAAAGCCTAGGTATCAAATATTATTTTTTTTTTGGATATATTTGGCATGAATTTTGTCTTGTGTATGATTTTTATTTAACTAATTTTATTTTTGCACTTGTTCTTTTCCAAGAGAAAAGACAGATTGATCCCATGGACTTCTTAAATGTTGCAGGGCCTATGGACTATGACTTCTTAAGTGTTCGTTCGTCTTGAAGGTTTGACTGTTTCGATTGGGAGATTTGTGTTCCTTGGAAGCAGCCAGCAATTGGTTTTTTCCTGCTCGACAGGCTCGATAAATGTAGAAAGACCCACTAATTCGTGAAGCAGAACATAGGATCATGTCCTAAGATTCACTCCCAATTGGAGACGGACACATATCCCACTATTTTGAGCAGTATCAAAGCCACTATTTCCACCAGCTAAAGCCCACGATGGTATTGGGTACCTCTATAAATAGAGGTTGCAAGCATCATTTAGAGGCATCCGAATTCTCTTTTTCAACACTTAAGCTTTGCAGAAATTACTCCAAACACATGTCTAGTAAACACTTCCATCAATAGAGGAAAAGGTTTTGAACTTGTATTAAAGCGTAGTGGATATAGCTTTCATTATATAGTGAACTACTATAAAAACCTTGCATGTGGTATCTTTTAATTTTCAGTATTTGCATTTAATTTTGTCTTTATCATTGTTTTTCTACCATTATCATTATCGATATCTCTGACATCATTTGCAGAATTTGCTAGGACCTAATGATAGAGGTTTAAGGGCCAAAATGCTATGAAATAACTAACAAAATCCATTTTAATCCATTTAAATTTAACTGTAGATTCAAGATCTACAGTTCGGCGCCTAATGTTGGGCTCTTAGATCGCCAACTCAATTATTCCTAGTAGTTTTAACCACAAGCAACGATGTAAAGGATTTAGAGATGTCGATTTGTTTTTGTTTTGACGAGCTCTTTGTTTGTTCTTGGTCTGCTTTGCCCATTGCACTCACCTTCATCTTCTTGTCTTTGGCAGCTTTCTTCTTTACCAAGACTTAAGCCCTGTATTCTTCAATAGATGGTAGGTTGATGATCTTCATATTTGATAGTGAGATTTTGTTATTGAATAACTATTTGGGGCAGGATATCAAAACTTGTTAATAATATGAGTCGAGGTACGTTAAGTTGTAATTGAAGTTATAAAAGTTTTAACAGTGTCCATAGTGAATAAAAAATAAACAAAAGAAAAAATTTACCTAGTGATTTGAAAAAATAAAAATTATTTGAACAAAGAACCTATGAAAATATGCATTTGTTTTATTTTGATTATTGACATTTGCTTTTTTAAGTCTAACTACCTATAGCATGAGTCTATATGGTTAGTGTTTTGTGAGTGATAAAATAGCAAAAGAAACAAATAAACCCAAAAATATATTTGAAAAAACTGTCAAACTGGTGATACAATTTGATTTTTTTTTTCTTTTTTTTTCCGTTTTAGATTTTTGAGAGAATAAGACCAATGTTGATATTAAAGTGTCAATTAAAATTAATATTAGATATAAACAAAATGTTTAGTAAATGTCTGAACTAACATAAATCAAATATTTTACAAAGACAAAATATCAAAAATACTTGTTTTTCTTCCTCTCTCTCTTCTCTCTCTCTCCACTACTCCGGTGACAGTGGAGTTGACGATGATGAGCCATGACGATCCTTTCTCGCCTTGTCGTGCACATGAAAATCTGCTCTCTCCCCTCGGCCATGCACAGCTGCGATTTCGCGATCGTCTCCGGTAGCGCTGAGCTTCTCCACCAAGGTCATGCTGAAACTCGTGACAACAACAGAGATCCGGTCGGCGAGCGTAGATCGATGTCGAGAACAAGTTAGCGATTATGGGGATGAGCAACGCTAGGAGATTGAACGTAGGATGACGACGGAGATTTGCATGGCTTATTGCCGCTAGTTCTTCCAAGAATAGAAAAAAGAGTTTGACAATAAAAGAAACGAAAGAAACCAACCATAATCAAAGTCAGAGTTGATAATAAGTAAGAAGATTATTTCGATGAGAGCGTCGAGATTAGTGGTTCAAGAAATTTATAAAAAAGAGTGATAAAGTTGAAATGAGGTGAAAATGAAAGAAGAACAAAACGGGAAAAAAAACTATTATGGACAAATGGAACCAAAAAAGAAAAAAAAAGTAAATTAAGTGCCAAAAAAGAGAAAAAAGGTTAAAGCATCAGGAAAACAAAAAGAGAACACCAAAAAAAGAAAACATAAAATAAAAGGTAAAGCACTGTTTTGTAAGAGATAGAGCAGACAAAAAGAAAGGAGAAAAAAGGATAAATACGAAACTGGTGAAATTAAAAGGAAAGAAATACTCAATCGATAGTCACCGTAAGAGACTACGGTTGACAGAGTGAAAAAAATAAAAGAAACAAAAAAAAATAGTAGAAGACAATTAATGGGAAAACTATAAAATGAACGGACAAAAGAAAAAAAATAAAAAAATAAAATAGTGGCAAAGTAGCATGAGCAAAGAAAAAAGAACAAAAAAAAGAGAAAGAGAAGGGAAAAAAAGTTGCAAAGCACCTAAAAACGGTGTGTAAAGACGAGTACGGATGAACATGAGTTCTTAATTCTTGTGAGCTCTATTGTTGTTGAGAAAATTAAATAAGAGTTAATTATGTAATTATACCTTTTGATTTTAACTATTTTTCAATTTATCTTTTTATTTTTAGAAACTATAAAATAATCTATTGAATTTAAAAAAATTGTTTCAATTTCATCCTTATAAATAGAAGAAATCAAATAAAACAATGTAATTACTTTTAAACAGTTGAGAAAAATATCATATCAATAACATAAAAATTCAAAAACAAAGGAACAAATTTCAAAAAAAAAAAAGAATATGAAGTTTTATGACTTTTTGAATGTCAATATATGTCTTAAAAAATTTTCTCAAGAAGAAAAATATATTTAGAAACAAATTTGATATAATTAAGAGTATTTTTTATCTTATCTCTATATTTTTTGGTACCAAAAGTTTGTGAGGAATAAATTAAATTAAGTTTTTTAAATTTAAATGATACGTTTATAGTTTCTTAAAACATATATATATATATATGTAATTAACCCAATTAAATAACATCACTGGGAAACATTTGGATTACCTCTAGATGCTCTGTGGTTTCAAGGCTTCCCAAGGGACATAATATAGGGTCCCTCTCTCCTTTCCTTTATAATGTATATAACCAATCTTTTAGGTTTATTTACCTTTTATACCTTATATTTTAAGCTTATTCAAATATTATATTTTTGATTTTTTATCTCATCAAAAGTATATCTCCATATTTATTTTATACACAAATTTATATATTTTCCTAATCAATCTTGATTTTGACATAAAAACTGCCCAAAACAATCTCAAATTGGGTGTCTTGTGTGTTTCAGTTTTTTTTTTTTCCTTATTGTTTAAAAGTTTTATTTTTTTTCTTTTTTTACTTAAGGATAGTTTGGTTATTTTAAAGATCAAAATCAACTATTGATTGAGATAAGATATAGATTTATATATTACATCTAATATAAAGGTATCTATTTCATAATTCATAAAAATCAAATGTATAGTTTTTGAATTAACTTAAAATAGATGTTAATAATAATAAAATAATAATAATAATAATAATAATAATAATAATAATAAAATAATAATAATAATAAATATGACCATTGTGTGGAGTTCAATATGACCGTTGAATGGTCATTTTTTTTTTATAAATTTTTTTGTATCTTACTTATTTATCAATTCATCTTTTTCTACTATAAATACCTCTAATCATTCTTCAAACTAAAACACAACTCACTAATTCTCTCGAGTATCCGTCTTTCTCAATTTCTCTCTAAAATCGCTCCTCTTTCTATTTTTTTAATATTGATTATTACCTCCAGATTTCAAGGTCAATGTATGATTGCTATTATGATATAAAATTTTCTTTTGTGCTTATACATGTTGGAAATTCAGGATTGATTTAAATTCCATGATATCGGTGTATAGCTATTATCAAAAGGTAGTTATTTTTCTTGATTTCTAGAGATTAGTAGAATGTCAAACTTGCCTAGAATAGCTGTAGCTTGCTGTATATATATTCCTTGTATCTGATCATTCATAATAGAAGAATTATTTTCAATTCCTTCATTTCTTTTTAAGATGGTGTTAGACGTGTATGCTCTAAGGAGTAAAAATATAATATGTTTTTGGAGACATTTTTATTAATAAAGAATTTATTTATTATTTATATACCAAATCTTGTCCTCTTTGCGTTCATATTTGTTGAATGTATGTTAAGCAAATAATAGTTTGGGACTGTCGGTTTAAACCTTTAAGAATTGGGCATATGATGGACAGATTATGTAGAAGACAATTTTTAAGGTGACGGTCTAAATCATAAGATCCGCAATCGAGAGAATAAAGTTGGGCGCCTTATTCATGTAAAGATTGTTATGTTGTCTATATCCTTATTAGGAGATGATTGGTCTTGGTCATCGGAGGTGGACTCCATGAATAGAAACATTGGCACGTTATCATAGGTGACGATGTGTTGGATCGTGACATAAAGTGAATTGATTTGGATTAATAATTCTGTCTCGGCAAATCGATTCACTTTAGGCAATCATTTGTATTGTATCTTAGTCTTGAGATGAATAGTGGGTCCGTTGTCTTGACTTGTGTCTTTCGATGTACCAAAGGGTGACACCTATATTTTAATAGTGGTATGCATGTCAGTACGTTGGAGGCATGATTCTTGATAGCGTAGACTTGTTATTCATAGATATGAAATCTATAGCTGCTCTTTAGGAGTAGTGATATCTTCTTATATGCGTTATCCTGTAATTGAAAAACTGGAACGCTCAACCATTTGGATATATAGGTATAACCGAATGGTATACTATCTTTGGATAGTAAGTTTTCTGATGGTGAGATAATGAAACGTAAGATAAAAATAATGGGGAAGGTAAGACAGAACTTGTCCTTAAGCCAATTATAGATAATCCTATAGGGATACGATACACTATGATATATCATGGAGACTTAGCTATACGGGCTTCGTAATTCTATATAGTTCGAGAGTGCAGCTCCAAACTTTTAGTGGAGTAGCGTTGGAGTTGATAATTATGAAATGTATATCTAGGATATTGGGTTTTATAATTATCAGGAGCTTGAACTATATAGGTCCATTTGGTCCCCTTTGCTAGCTCACAAAATCCTATAACGATACGGTATGCTTTTCCAATAATTGGTGACTTATGTCAGATTTATCAGATTGGCTAAAATTTGAAAGAATCAAATAATTCATGTATGTCTATCGATTGAATTAATTTTGTGACAAAATTAATTCAAGATCAACTTGTTGAATTATTGGGATTGGATAATTCTTGTCCGTTTATCAGTTGATTTAATTTTGAATAAATTAAATCAAGATAAACTTGTAGAATTATTAGGAATTCATTTATTTTCCTAGAGATTATCTAGATAAAGTTGTTTTAATTAGATAATTTTTTTATTCGGTTATTTGAATTAAAACTGAGACTTTATCCTCTAGAATCTCGGGTGAAAAATAAAGATCCGCTGAGATTTTTATCGATAATTCGGCATGCCAATCCTCAAGTTTGGCCTTCCGATAGGGCAAGTTCGGCCTACCAGTTAGGCTGATCGGCTTGCCTATGCACGATAAAAAGATCACGAGTTTTTACACAGATTTCATCAAATATTGATCCGAATTTGATTCTGATTCGAATTTTGAGGCATTATTTGATAAGAACTAACTCCTAGATACAACCTCTATATAAAGGGAGTGAGTCTCATTATTATTAAGATCAATTGAGAGATTACGAGTGATACTCAACTGATGAGAATCTGGAAACTCCCTGAGAGCTCTTGTTCACAAATCATGAACACTAGCTTTGGGTTCTCTCAATTGGTTGGAAGGAGAGTCACTTGGAGGAAGAGCTGTACGTGTGAGCCCACACTCACTCCGATCGTGGATAGAGAATAGCAAAGAAGGCCAGTTGGTTAAGGCTCTTCTAAAACGTTACTTCTCTTCACGAATTGCAGAAGTTCTTCGGCATTCAAAGGTTACTAAGATCTGGTTAATTTATGCATATAGTGTGTCAAACTTGTGTTTTAGAAAATACTCTGATATAAAAAAATTTTAAAATTCCATTGAGTACTATTTTTTCAACAATTGGTATCAGAGCCATGGTTTTTACGTAAATTTACGAGTTTGTGATCGTGCTATATACATAAATTATGTGATCTTGCTCTCTCCTATGCTTGAATTTAATTTTATAGAGAGTTGACACTCTAGGTTTCTATATATTTTATATGTTGTCATGGATTATATGGTGAATGCATATTAATTAATTATGGTTGATTAAACTATTATTTAATTATTTATTAATTAATTAATTTATACCAGTTATGGTTCCTTAGAGGTTAGAATGTGTATCTAGGTTTTTCATGTAATTAGATGGCAGATTATCATCTCCGTCTAGGAATTATTATTTAATTTTAAATTTGTAAGAATTTTGTAATTAAATAATCCTTCGAAGAAGATTGATCTAGAAGATAGATGATGACGCTCACAAGTATTTCCTGAGTCTTTAATTTTATGTTTTTGAATTGTTGAAAATAAAATTGATGAATTGCATTAAAAAATTGTATTTTCTTAAAAGGGTGATTTTTACTCGGTCGACATGCCGAACCCTCTAATTTGGTAGGCCGATGGTCGCAGATCGATAGGCCGGACGTAAGGTTTGGTAGGCCGTCAGCCGGGCAGAAATCAAGTGGCTCTAGCGGCAGGCCAAACTTCTAGTTTGGCAGGCCGATCTGTCATGAATCGGCTGGCCGATCTATAAAGATCGGCAGGCCAGTGGGTCATGACTAGCAAGCCGATCACCTAAATCGGCTTGCCGGTAGAGAGCAAGAAATTTTTCAAAAAAGGTGCAGTTGTCGGTGTAGTTTTAATTTTATTTTTGCGACAATTTTAAGAAACATTAAATTTGGATATGACCAGAAATATGAAGTATTCGATTCATACAAGATTGAAGACTTGAAGATGGGCATTACATGAAGAAAGATACAGCTTGAGGATTCAAGGATGAAGCATCGATAATATGTTTCGATTATTCTCTTGTAATCTTTGTTTTTTATTCTGTATGGTGGAACCATAATATTACGGTTATTTATTATTTTACTTGTAGCTTTGCTTGTCTGTGTTGTAAAATGATTTGCTATGTGTATTGATAACATGTCATATAGAATAGGAAGTGCTGCTTATATTAAAATTGTTCACGCATATTTTTTAAAAATAAAATCTTGATTTCAAAAGATTGAGTGGGAAAAGTTTTTCGATGAGAGGACCTAAGGCCTCCATTGTTGGTCCATAGGAAGCACATGGTGGTCCCGACCCCTAGGAAGGGATTTCTATCACTTACCAAATTGGATCTCCGAAAGGATAAGGTATTTTAGCATGATTTATGGTTGCACACTCCTAGGTGGTGATTATAAATCATGGATAAAATATTGAAATGATGGTTACACACTCATGTTAATTTTATTTTTAATCTCCCCTAGGAGCTCTATTAATAAAATTAATGGCCAAAGAAACGATTATTAACATATGCTGGATCATATGGGTCCTGGATGGCATATATTAATCAGGAGGGGATCCGTGTGCCTACTTGAATTTGGCATGACTCCCCTAGGAGCTTGTTGAATTCTGAGTTAGGAATTATCGTTGTAAGGTTGTGATATTTTCAAGGTTTTAATACATAAACACATTTGTATGATTGTTATCTTACTAAATTATTATGTTATGTTTACTTATGTTTGGTATATGATTCTTTATTGTAAGATTAAAAATATCTAAAAACGTTTTATCTTCGATACTTGACAAAAGCCAATTAACTAGAAAGAATTATAATGATTAGAAACGGAACCTGAACATCGTCCTTTCCTTTGGGAAACTGAAATTTGTGCTGACAATCCCTTGTCCTCCCTAATGAACAATTCCATTAATGAACAATTCCAAGCGTACGATCGTTGGAAAGATGCAAACGATCAGGCCTGCTACTTTGTTATGGCCAGCATGAATAACGTGCTACAGGCTCGACATGAAGATTATGAGACTACGAAGTAGATCTTGAATAATCTTGAAGACATATTTGGAGGCCAGGCCCTAACAAAGCGGCAATGGGCGCTTCGAAAACTTCTTAACTATAAGCAAAGGCCAGGGACATCTGTAAAGGAGCCCATGATGTTGGTCATGGGTTACCTCGCTGAGGCACAAACCAATGGAGCCGATATTGATGCTGAAACTTAGATGACTATGGTCTTTGAGACTCTATCAAAGGAATTTATTTCATTTAGAGCTACTTTTAATTTGAGCAATAGGCGAGATATGACCTTAACAGAATTAATGAAATAGTTACAAGAGTTTGAACTACTGATTAGGGAGTCTTCTGTTGGTGGAGAGGCTAACTTGGCTGCTGCTTCTAGTTCTAATCCCAATTCTGGGAATGGAGAGAAACCACAAGCCAAGAATGGGAAGGTTGGGCACATCAAGAAGCATTGCAAGGACTTCCTTTCCCAAGGAGGTACGTATGATCTTCTATATTTAGAAACTTATTTAGTTAAGGAATCCAGTGACATTTGGGTCATAGATTCTGGTACAACTAATCATGTTTGTGTTTCTCTACAGGGGTTCAAAGAAACGAGAAATCTACTTCATGAAGACTTCACGCTTCGGATGGATGATGGATCCTTGGTCTTAGCAGAAGCAGTGGGAGACGTCCATCTTTATTTTGATAATTATAGGAATTTAATTTTGCGAGATTGTTTTTATGTTCCTAAATTTAAAAGGAATTTAATTTCTATAGCTTGTTTATTTAAAGACTCCTATTTGGTTTCTTTTAATAATAAAATGGTGATTCGTAAAAACAAATCTTTTATCTATTCTAGATGGATGCAAAATAATCTATATTTTATCAAACCTAAGATGGACTTACTGCTTAATGCTGAGATGAATGATAATAACTCTAAAAGACTTAAAACTTCTCACTCTAATAAGACTTATCTTTGGCATTTGCGCCTTGGTCATATTAACCTGAATAGGAAGGTTGGTAAGGAATGGACCTTTAAGTCACTTAAAGGTGGAATCTATACCTCAATGTGAATCTTATTTGGAGGGTAAAAGGACCAAAGGACCATTCGGGTCTAAGGGTAATAGGGTCGAAGGGGTTCTCAAACTTGTACATAGTGATGTTTGCGGACCTATGAACATTCAGCATTCGATCCATTTGCAACAACTTTAGCCTGTTTGCTGCTTCCAATGCCACCTATTCGAGAGCTCCACTCAAGTCTCGATTGTTGCATAACCGATTCCTTTACTTCTTGATCATCTTCGATGTTCCAGATGGTCTTTTCTTTGCTCAATGATGAACTAACAATGACAGGTTTCTTCAAAAATTTTTAGGAATAACAAGAATTTAAAGGGGAAACTAGGGCTAGAAGGATCAAACGAGCCTCAAAGCTTGAAGATTGAAGAACTTAAAGAGATTCTAAAAGGTTCCTAGCTTTGGACTACCAAACAGACTTGGATTTCACTAATTTTCTTAAGAAACGGCAAGAAAATGGCACCCAAACACATGTAAAAAGCTTATGAAAGCCAACCCTACGGAATTATAAACGTAAGAAAAAGAAGAAAAAGAAGAGAATCTTGCCTAGAAAATATGAGAAAACTTAAGAAAACTCTTGAGAACCACTTAAAACTTCAAAGGAAAAGAAGGAGAAATGGGAAGGAAAGAGTAGTGATCCTTTTATAGCGTCTGAAAAGTTAGATGAATGGTTGAGATTTGGTCTTTGGGAAATGATCTAATAGTTAAGATCAAGCATCTTTACACAAACTGAAGCCTTGTCTCATCAATCTGTTGGAAAACAGTACGCAGCAGAATTTTAAGAACTTGAAATCTAAGTATTTTTCAAAACAAAAGTTTGACATGCTAAATACATAAATTAATAACAGATCTTACTAATCTCTTTTGTGAACCAAAAAACAACAGCAATCTGTGAAGAGAAAAATGTCCTAGAAGAGAGCCTTGGCCAACTGGTCTTCTTTGCTATTCTCTATTCATAATCGAAATATGGGTGGTCACACTTCATATAGCTTTTTCTCCATAACTCTTCTTCCAACCACTTGAAAAAACCGAAAGCTAAGGTTCTTGATATTGAACAATAACCTTCAGGGAGTTTCAGAGTTTCTCTTACTAGAATACTCATTCTATGCTTTTTAAATAATCTAAATAACAAAGAAAACTCACCCCTATTTATAGTGGTCAAATTTAGGGTCAAACCTTGTTAGATTAGGCCTCAAAATTCGACTCTGGATCAACTTCTAATGAAAAATGCGTCAAAAATGCGTATACAAATTATTACACAATTAGCAAGCTGATTTGGGAGATTGGCTTGCCGAACTTACTCCATCAGCCTACCGAAGTTTCCCAATAGCTTGCCAAACTTACGATAATCTAAATCCTTTGAATAACTTATTTTTCACCCGTGAATCTTAGATAGAGCCTTAATTTTAATTCAAACAACCCAATAAAGAAGTTATTTAATATAAACAGTCATATACAGATAATCCCATAGAAAAAAATATTATCCAAATAGTTCAATATGTTTATTTTGAATTAATTTACAAAATTAATTCAACCGATAAACTAACATGAATTATTAAATCCATTCTTATCGAATTTCAGCAAATCTAATAATTTAACATAAGTCACTAATATGTAGGAAAAATATGTTGTATCGTTATAGGATTTATTATGAGCTAGTAAAAGGGATCCAATGGACATATATAGATCAAGCTCCTATAATTATAAAATATAATATCTAGATACATATTTTATAATTATCAACTTTAACACTACTTCACTAAAAGCTTAGAGCTGTACTCTCGAAATATATAAAATTACGAAGCTTCAATAATCTAATCATCTATTATATATCATAATAAGTCACATCCTCATAGGATATTCATAATTGGCTTAAGAATAAATTCCGTTTTACCTTTTCAATTTTTTTTTATCTTACATTCTATTATCACACCATTGAAATACTTACTATCTATAAATAGCATACCATTCGGTTACACCTACGTATCCAAATAGTTAAGCGTTATTGTCTTCCAATTACAGAATAATGCTTATAAGAGTTTACGTAAATCAAAAGTCATGTTTCTAACGTACCGATATGCGTATCATTATTAAGTCAGGATGCCATTCGTTGGTACATCAAAAGACATAAGTCAAGAATATGAGCTGATTATTCATTTCAGGATTAAGACACAACACATATGATTGTCTAAGTGATTTGATTTGCACAAACGGAATTATTAATCTAAATCAATTCAACTTTTATATCTCAATCTAATACATCATCACTTATGACAATGCACCAATATTTCTACTGGTAGAGTCCCACTCCAATGACTAAGATAAGCCATCTCCTGTTAGGGATGTAGACAACATAACAATCTTAGCATGAATAAAGTGCCCAACTTTATTCCCTCGATTGCAGATCTTATCATTTAGACTATCACCTTCAAGATTCATGTCTTTTACATAATCTGTCCATCATATGCATGATTCTTAAAGGTTTAGACTGATAGTTTCTAACTTTTATTTGCTTATCATACATTCAACAGAAATGAACATAAAGAGGATAACATTTGGTATATGAATAATAACATTGTAATACTAAAGAGGACAACATTTGGTATATAAATAATAACATGGTAATACTGTATTACCATGGAAAATCTATTAACAACTTCGTTGGGTGTTACTGGCATCGACAAGAATGCTGGTGGCCGAGAAATACTTGTGATGTCGCCAGACATCACCGGCACCGATGTCATTACGGATAGCTGATAAACATTATATTCACACGAAAATATTATATATACTAACCAACCAACCAAACAAACAAAACAAAATCTCAAAAAATACACCAGAAAGGAAAATCATATCACAAACAAATTATCACACAAAGAATACAAAATCAATAAAAATTTTTCTATAACTAGATCATAAAAGATAATCAGATCACAAAATCTTCATTCTCTAAAGAACAACAAACACATTATTGATTAAAAAATCTAAACAAAGTTCAATTAAAAAAAATCTAAACAACACAAATCAAAAAGCTTAGATCTGAATCACATGGAAACTTGAACTCTATTATAGTTCTTCATCTCCTATTGAACCAGTCTTTTTCTCCTACTACATCGATGAATGCAAAAAGAACTCTAGAGGTTTGTCAACAAGTTTTGGTGGAGGCGTTGGTGGAGAAAGGACAAATCAAATCCGACAATAGTGGAGCAACTGGTGGCCAAAGTGACGAAGATCTGGATTGTCTTCGATAAAGCCGATGAACTCGGATCCTCTTCGACAACACCTACGACACTGTCTTTTTCTCTCGATGAGGAGATCGTAAGCTCTAATCTGTGTCGCTAGTGTGTGAGAAGTGCAGCTCGAATCTCTCCGTTGCGAACTTCGTGGAGGTCCAAGGGGTTGTTTGTTTGGAGTACTTTTGGCACTCAATGGATATAATTTGGATTCGAATATCAAGAATCCTTTAGGTACATGTTTGTTTCTCCCAAAACCCAAATTCTTTGAGTATCAAGAATCCAAGTTTTCAAAGTTCTGCTCCCCTTAAACTTTTGATACTCGGATATATTTGCAACAGTAAAAACTAAAATTTCTCTCTTATATTTGAGGGAAAAAAACATAATTTCTTCATTTGATATCCAATTGAGATGATTCTTTTTTCATTATGTTCCTAGTGAAGAGAGGAATAAATTAAGATCCATATTGTATATTTTTTAGGACCATTAACATTCAGATTTTATTAGATTTGTTAATAAAACAAAAATTATTTTCACTACCTCTCTAAACACAAATTTCAATTATATTCCATACTCAGATAAAACTTAAATGCACATCCAGACTCTAATTCGGATAACAATTCAAATCATTAACTCAAATCCTAATTCAAATCATACTAACTTAAATCAAATCACTAATTCGAATCCATTTACTAAACAGACCCAAGTGATTTCGTCTTGTCGAATGGAAAATGAAGAACAACATATTAGGAGAAAGAATAGAGAGAGGGGGAAGAGAAAAGTGATTCTAGAAGAGTGAGAAAGTGGAGAGAGAATCGAAAGAGAGAGGAAGATAGGAAAAAAAGATAAAGAAAAAAAATAGATATATGGTCGAGGGGTATTTTTGGGCTTTTAGTTGTTTTAGAATCTTGTATTGTTTAAATATGCTATTTATTTCTTTTTTCAAAACCTCTGACATTATTTTCTATTAGTTTTTGAAATTCTAACATTTTGTATGATTTCTCTTAATTAAATACACTACAAAATTATGTTGACATTTTGAATTTTTCTTTTAATATTTAAGCATCAATCGATTGAATAATTATGAAAATTAAAGATTTTTAAAATAAAGTCAAAAGACTCTCTAATTCCTATATATAAAAATGACAAATAATACTAAATCAAATAAGGTGGATTTTATCCTAAAGAGCTGTCAACTTATCTTGAGTTACAAATTTTAATATTAAAGTATAACCTTAACATGTGTGATCAAGTTCGATAAACGTATATGAAAAAAGATCATGGTTAGTTTTGGGATCATAATTTTCTATTAGTACAATTTCAAAAACAATAAAAAAATCAGCTCAATTTAGTCTCCTAACAAAAATTTATGACTTTGTGACCGCGGATGAGTGGTGGCGTGAAAAAAGTTGAGACCTCATAAATACTTTTTTTTTTAAATAATTGGTTAAGAAATGAGGCGAAATTAATAGTCATATGAGAATTTAGACCCTAGTTCGATCACATGGAGCCATTTTCGAAGGTGACAAAAAAAAAAAAAAGAAAGAAAATTCGAGGGAGGTAATCCAACCTATTGTTTTCCTTTAAACTTTGCGGACAGGAAAATTGAATACAAAGGAAGGGAAAAAATAAATAAATAAAAGGAGCATTTTCTTTTCACATTTGGCCCACTATTATTTATATTTACAGATTAGAAAATACAAGGATAGTGAAAATCCATAAAACCATGGAGCCTTATCGCCACTATTTTTGTCAGGCAGAGAAGCAGCCACACACGCCCAATTCCCTCCTCTTCTCTTGATGGCCTAACGTCAAAACAAAAACAAAAACAAAACTCTCTCTCACTCTCTCTCTCTTGTTTCTCTCTCTAACGTTAGTCGTTACAAACCCATTATATTATCCCCAATCTCACAACCACACACGGTCTTTCGCATTTCCTTTTCACTCTCTCAAATTCCAATCTTTGCTGAGACTGGAGAGGTAAGCAACAATTATATTAATTTCCTCTCCTTTCCTCTGATTATTTTCTGGGGCAATTCAAATATTACTGCTTTTCTTCGATTCCTGTTTCTGAATTTTGCTTTACTATTCAATTCCACATGTGGGAATTGTAGAGAGAGAGATATGTATCTATAGAGGAAAAAAAACAGAATATGTTTTCGTCAATTTAGAAGATACAGTTTTGGTTTGTGTTCCATGCTAGTATTAGGAGGAAGCATAGTGCAAGGAGCAACGGCTTCCATGGCTTCCCTTGTGAGTTTGGGAAGTGTTATGGTAGTGGGTGTGGGTCCCTGTGAAACCTCTTGTCGTTCGCTTGTTAGGAGAGTTGCTTTGTCTAGAAGAACCTCTTTTAGGCCCCACAACAAGAGATTGCATTGTGTCTCTGTGTCTGTCTGTAAATATTCCGTCACAACAACAGATTTCGTCGCCTCCGACCAAGGCAATGCTAATTCCGTTTCTCTTGATTCCACGACCACCACTTTTAATAACAATAGATCAAGTAGTGATTCTACTAATGGCCAAGCTGGTTTTATACTTAAGCCGCCTCAGAAGCCGGTTTTGAAGCCCTTGAGCTCAAAGGATGAATCCCTTTTAGGCATGAGCTCGGCAGGTTGGGACTCATCAGGAATTAGTGGGGATTCCGATGATGAGGAGGAGAGGAATAAGGTGATCAAGTCACTCGGCGAGGTTTGGAAAAGGCTGAAAAGCTTGAGACTTCAACATCAGGTGAATTGGGTAGTATTAGAGATAGTAGGTCTTTAAATAAACCAGCAACTTCTACATCAAATAGTAATTCTAGAAATGCTGAGCGTTTGAATTCAACAACAAACCAGAAAGCTAAAACGTTGAAGAGTGTATGGCGGAAAGGGGACAGTGTTGCTGTTCGGAAAGTTGTAAAGGAATCATCCAATTCTAAGCCTGATAAAAGTGTTGATAGAGAAGAACCTAAGTCTCAAACTTCTGCTTCGTTAAGACCTCCTCAGCCACCATTCAGAAGACAACCAAAGTTACAAGCAGAACCTTCTGTAGCTTTGCCCCCAACCTTGAAGAAACCTGTCATCTTGAAGGATGTTGGGGCTGCTCCAAAGTCACAAGGGACTGATGAATCAGTGAGAACAAAAGAACGGAAGCCTATTTTGATTGACAAATTCGCCTCCAAGAAACCAGTGGTGGATCCTCTAATTGCTAAAGCTGTTTTAGCTCCTACAAAACCGGCAAAGAGCCCTCCACCTGGAAAATTCAAAGATGAGTATCGGAAGAAAAATGTTCCAGCAGGAGGATTGCGGAGACGAATGGTTGATGATGTTGAGATTCCCGATGAGGATTCGTCGGAACTTGATATTTCGATTCCTGGGGCAGCTAGGAAAGGGAGGAAGTGGAGTAAAGCGAGCAGAAAGGCAGCTCGACTCCAGGCTGCCAAGAGGCTGCTCCTGTCAAAGTAGAAATTCTAGAGGTTGGTGAAAAGGGTATGCTGATTGAGGAGTTGGCTTACAATCTGGCTATCAGTGAAGGTGAAATTCTCGGGTATTTGTACTCGAAGGGAATTAAGCCTGACGGGGTTCAAACTCTGGACAGAGATATTGTAAAGATGGTTTGCAAAGAGTACAATGTGGAAGTCATAGAGGCTGACCCCGTAAAAGTGGAAGAAATGGCAAGAAAGAAGGAATTTCTTGATGAAGATGACTTGGACAAGCTTGAAGCCCGGCCTCCTGTGCTAACAATTATGGGTCATGTGGATCATGGCAAGGTAAGTGGTAATCAATCATCAATATTACTACTTTATTTAGACACTTTCATAAGTCAATTCCTTTCTTGCCTTTTTTTTCTTTTCCTCTTTTGGGTATTGTATTTGTAGATTTGATAGCCAAGTATTGATAGCATGTTTCTGGTTTTACTTCTTGGCAGACAACCCTTTTGGATTGCATCCGGAAGAGCAGGGTAAATTTTGCAGCTTAATCATTTTTTTTTTTTTGCTTCAACTCTTTTTGCAATCATTCTTGTGGTTTAAGGATGTTTAAGAACAAAATGCCTTTTTTCCCCCTCTATCTCTTGCTTGGTTGCCAGCAATGTAAGGGTATAGTAGTATCTGAGCTATGTAAAAATATTGATGCTAGCATCCATGCGTATAATAATTCAGCTTATGGTTGAGTGGTCAATATTTACAGGTAGCTTCCTCAGAAGCAGGCGGAATTACACAAGGAATTGGAGCATATAAGGTGCTGGTACCTATTGATGGCAAGTTGCAACCATGCGTTTTCCTTGATACTCCTGGTCACGAGGTACAGACAGCACCCAACAATTGCTTTAAACTCTGGTTAAGCATCTTACAAGCGTTTTGTGAAGTATTAATTTTCATGCGCTTTTGTTGACTTTAGATGATATATAAAATGTCTGCTTGTGTAGGCGTTTGGAGCAATGAGAGCTCGTGGTGCAAGGGTGACTGACATTGCTATCATTGTAGTGGCTGCCGATGACGGAATTCGCCCTCAAACGAATGAGGCCATAGCTCATGCCAAAGCAGCAGGGGTACCAGTAGTCATAGCCATAAACAAGGTATTTGACCGTAGTGGGAGTGACTTTCCTCTTAGTAGACAGAAAATAAAGAGAGAAAAAGATTATTGTTAGGTTATGTTAGTTTCATCTGACTGATTTTACCCATCATTCTTTTGTTGCTAGAGGAGAACATGATGTTTTCTTCTTTATTTTATTTTTGATTGCTTCTTCTTTTTGACAATATGTGTTTCTTATTTATAAAAGAGAGAGAGAGAGAGAGAGAGAGAGAGAGAAGAATTTGGATGTGCATTTTTATGCTTTGCTTGCTTGTGGCACCAAGATTCATTTCCATAAGTTAGGACTCTCTTTCTATTGGATCAGATAGATAGAGAGGGAGCTAATCCAGAACGAGTCATGCAAGAACTTTCTTCGATTGGTCTAATGCCGGAAGACTGGGGCGGTGACATTCCGATGGTCCAGGTTATTGTTTCTTGCAGCATTTTGATGCCTTCTTTTTTTCTCCCTTAAAGGTTCTCCCTTAAAGGGAAGAAAGAAAAGAAACATTCTGTAACCTTTCTGACTGCTTTATATTCTTCAACGCCTGCTCACAGATCAGTGCTCTTAAAGGAGAAAATGTTAGTGAGCTCTTGGAAACTGTTGTGCTTGTTGCAGAGGTTGGTTGAATCTCTTCGATGCTAATTAATCAGCTTTGACATGCTTCTTATAGTTTGTTCCCATTGCTCTTTTTCTTTTGTATTTCCTAAAAATGTATTTGTTCAGCTGATCACTTTCATCAATAAAGTTCCCCAGTGTGTTTTGTAATTCAATTTTTTTTCCTAATTTGCGCAAACTTAATGAGTGAAACAAGTTTCTATTTTTTCCCTGCCGCTAAAACGTTCTTTTGACAACCTCTCTTATCCTGTTGGGCATTTATGGAATTACTTGAACCTTAAATGCTACATCTCAAGTGATTTACCTTGCTGTATTTTTTACTTTTTTGTAATTTCTTTTTCATAATTACTTATACTAAATGTTTGCTAACCTGCATTTATATTCTAACAGCTTCCTTATTTTGTTTTAGTTGCAAGAGTTGAAGGCTAATCCTCATAGAAGTGCAAAGGGCACAGTCATTGAGGCAGGTCTTCATATATCAAAAGGACCGGTAGCTACGCTAATTGTGCAAAATGGAACCCTCAAAGAGGGGATATTGTAGTTTGTGGAGAAGCCTTTGGCAAGGTCCGTGTTTAGGAAATTTCATGTACTAATTCCCTTAATTTGCCCTTTTTTATTGTCCTAAATACAATTCGGTGATTGATGCCCATTCTCAGGTGCGGGCGTTATTTGATGACGATGGAAATCGTGTTAATGAAGCTGGACCATCCATTCCTGTTCAGGTTTTCTACCCTTTTGTCTTTCTTTCTTTTCTTTTTCTTCCCTGTGTCTTGGTACCATATCATCTTTTATCTTCATTGAAGAAAGGAATAATTCTCTCTCATTTTTTATGAATAATTTTGTACAATATTTATGGGAAAAGAAAGAGATAATTTCTTCCTAAAATCAGGAGGACGTTCCTGAAAATACTTTGCTAACAAAAAGGAAAAAAAAATAATTGCCAACGAACGAGGAATTACATAATCAGAATCCCTTTATTGTGGTACCTAATTTATAGCTTTGACTTTTTATTATTAAAAACAAGAAATCAGGAAAAAAGAACCAAGAAATCAGGAATTCCACACTCTCCCTCAAGCTAGGCTGTAAATGTTGATTAGACCTAGCTTGGACTTGAACTTTTCAAACGTTTTCCTAGGGACTGCCTTGGTGAGAATATCTGCTTTCTGTTGACCTGTTGAGATGTGGAGTAAAGAAATTATCCCTGATTCTATTTTCTCCTTGACAAAATGCCGATCAATCTCTACATGTTTTGTTCTGTCATGGTGAACCGGATTCTTTGCTATGCTTATGGCAGATGATTGTCACAATACATCTTCATGGGTTCTGTAATAAGAATACTGAGTTCTTGAAGAACCCTATGCAACCATATTCCTTCACAGATACCTAGTGCCAAAGCTTTGAACTCTGCTTCTGCGCTACTTCAAGACACAACAGATTGCCTTTTGCTACGCCACGTGACTAGATTTCCCCAGACATAGGTGCAGTATCCTGAAGTTGATCGCGGTCAGTCACAGATCCAGCCCAATCTGCATTAGTGAATATTTTTACTTCTCTACTAGAAGTCTTTTTGAAGAAAAGTCCTTCGCCAGGAGTCATCTTTGATACCTTAGAATTCTGAAAACAGCCTCCAAGTGTTCTTCAGTTGGGTTAATTCATAAATTGACTCACCACACTGACAGCAAAATTGATATATGGTCTAGTGTGGGAGAGATAAATGAGTTTCCCAACTAACCTTTGGTATCTTCCCTTGTCCAGGGGTGCACTATTATTTCTTGCTTCGAGTTTCACAGATGGTCCCATGGGAGTGTCAGTAGGTTTACATCCAAGCATTCTTGTTTCCTTTAAGAGGTCAAGCATGTACTTTCGTTGAGAGACTATGATGCCTCTTTTTTATCGTGCTACTTCCATCCCAAGAAAATACTTGAGATTGCCTAGGTTTTTGATCTCAAATTCTTTAGCTAAGAATCCCTTTAGCTTGAGTATTTCTTCTTCATGGTCTTCTGTCAATATAATATCATCCACATAGACTATAAGTATTGCTTTTCTTCCTGTGGATGATTGCTTGGTGAACATGGTGTGATCTGCCTGGCATTGAGAGTACCCAAATCCTTTTATGGCCTTTGTGATCCCGTCGAACCAGGCTCTTGGTGATTGTTTGAGGCCATACAATGATTTCTTAAGCTTACAGACCTTGTTTGTAGTAATTTGTGTAACAATCCCAGGGGGAATTTCCATGTACACCTCTTCCGCAAGATCTCCATTAAGGAATGCATTCTTTACATCTAGTTGGTATAGTGGCTGGTCTAGGTTAGTAGCTAATGACAACAATATGCAGACTGTATTGAGTTTGGCAACAGGAGCAAAGTTTCCTGGTAGTCGATTCCATAGGACTGAGTGAACCCTTTGGCCACCAATCGGCTTTGAATCTGTTCACAGTGCCATCTGCATTGTGCTTGATAGTAAAGATCCACTCGCACCCAACCGGAGATTTTCCAGTTGGCAGATCGTTAATTTCCCAAGTTCCATTCTGCTCCAATGCTCGAATTTCTTTCAAAACAGTTGCTTTCCATTCTGGTACTTTCAGCGCCTCATGTATAGAGCTTGGTACTTGAACTTTGTCAAGGCTGCTAACAAATGCCAGATAACCAGGTGATAGCCGATTATAAGACGCAAAATTGTAAATGGGATGAGAAGTGCATGACCTCACTCCTTTCCCCAAGGCAATTGGCAAGTGAAGATCATCATTAGATACTTTAGTAGAGACAAATTCAAAACTTGTGTCACTTGGTGAACTTTCATGAGATTCTGGAAGTGGATTGGATTCATGATCATGCTCAGGTGGCCGCTATTCTCTTCTTTCTTCGAGTTTTGTTTCTCCTAGTATAGACACATAACTCACCAGGATCTACAGAATGTGTAGGATTGGTTTGCTGAGGAGTTTGAGGTTCAGTTTGAGGTTCTAGACATGGGACTTCAGTTGGGATAACCGGATTTGATTGAGAGATCTCGGTTGAAGATATGAGAGGATTAATGGATGGAGATGACCCAAATGGAGGATTAATGAATGGAGATGACCCAGGCCCAGATGGAGGATTGATGGATAGAGATGACCCAGATGTATCAATGTCCCAAAGTTGGTATTCTTGTGTAAAATTCTCCCCCTTAATATCCATTTTGGGGTAGTTAGGCTGCTGTTCGAAAAGGAGACATCCATGGAATTGGAGAATTTTCTTGTAATGGGTGAGTAACATTTGTATCCCTTTGGTTTACAAAATACCCAATGAAAACACGTTTGAGAGCCTTTGGATCGAGTTTACTACGATGTTGAGGATGTATATGGACAAATGCAGTACATCCAAAGATTTTAAAGGGAATGGAGGACAGGACTCGAGTAGTTTGGATATAACTGAAGAAGGACTTGGTAGGGTATTTGGAAGTTTAGATCTCGTGAGATAGGTAGTAGCTAGCGCAGCCTCTCCCTAAAAATGTTTAGGAACATGAGGGATCGAGCAACATCTGAGAGGTGACGGTTTTTTCTTTCAGCTACCCCATTTTGTTGAGGTGTATCAACACGAGAACTTCAGTGAATAATACATTGATTTGTTAGATAATCACCTAGGATATGATCAAAATACTCTCTCGCATTATCTGTTTTCAACACTTGGATTTTTGCTTGGAATTGTGTTTGGATCATGGTGTTGAAGTTTTTGAAAATTTTACTAGCTTCTGATTTTTCTTTCATAAGAAATATCCAAGTAATCCTAGAGTGATCATCTACAAAAGATATGAACCATCTTGTCCAGTAATATTTTTAATTTTAGATGGCCCCCATATGTCACTATGGATCAATGAAAATGGATGAGATGCTTTGTAAGGTTTGACAGAATAAGAGCTGCGAATGTGTTTAGCAAATTGACATACCTCACATTGAAACATTTTTGGATCTTTTTTATTGAATAATAAAGGAAACAACTTTTGAAGTTACAAGAAATTGAGATGACCTAATCGATAGTGTCACAACCAGATTTCACTATCTTTATTGGATTGACCTCAAGGAAACGAGACTCGGATAAGATTGATTTTTGGATTTAACACTTTTGCTTTGTGAGTTTGTCTTTTAGGAGATCCATCTACTCTGAGAAGATAAAGTCCCATAGCACACCTCAGCATTGCCAATCGTCCTCCCCGAATCCAAATCCTGAAATTCACACACGTTTGAATAAAATTTAGTAACAAAGTTATGTTCTTGAGTGAGCTTGCTGATTGACAGAAGATTGCAATCCAATTTTGGAACATGTAGAACTGAATGTAGAGTGAGATCTTTTGAAACACTGATCCGTCGGCAATTTTACAGTAAGATTTTCATGACATGGACTATAGTGATGAAAGAGATTGACATCTCCAGTCATGTGATCAGATGCTCCTAAGTGTATAATCCATGAATCCATTTTTTCTTTGTTAACAATAAGAGCACTTAAGGAATTACCTTTGTGTGCTAAAGACCCAGTTCAATTGCATTACCGGCTGATGCTTGTTGTGACTGTGAAAACATCTTCCGTAGATCCTCAAGCTGCTCCTTGTTAAAGGGGCTAGATTTGGTTTGTTGTGGTGTTTTCTGTGTTTTCTTCAGATGAGGCATGATTGCCTCTGCTTTCTTTGTTGAATTGTGGTCTAGAGGGCCTCAAATCCGCTGGTTTGCCATGTACTTCTAGCAAGTGTCTCGGGTATGCCCTAGTTTTCTAACAGCGATCACACATGCTTTGCCGTTCTTTTCGCCTATTGTTGTTGCTGTAACGTTGTGCTCCTTGAACGGCTAGTGCAGAGTTTTCGATGGTTGGAAAGTGGACGAAGATCCCAGCATCACTTTCTTTCTACTTTCTTCGCGACGCACCTCAGAGAATGCTTCTTGGATGTTGGGCAATGGTTTGATCCTATTATCCTTCCTGGACCTCATCAAGGTTTTTGTTGAGACCCATTAAGAACTTAAACACTCTTGTCCTTTCAACAATCTCCCCATATCTTATGCCATCTTTAGTGCAGTCCCCATTCATACACTTCAAGGCATCCAGTTGTGCCACTAACGGTGAGAATGTTGAAAATATTGAGTTACCGATAAAATCACCTTGACGAAGGTCATGGAGGGTAGTTTCAATCTCAGAATAATTCTGAGGTGTTCTCATTGTTGGAGTAGATTTCCCTTGTTGCATCCCATATTTCTTTGACAGTGCTCTAGAGAAGGAAGTTTTCTCCAATTTCATTTGTCATGGAGTTGATTAGCCAAGACATGACCCTATTGTTTTCTGATGTCCATTGCTTGAATTTCGGATCTGTGGTTGCTGGAGCAGCAGCTACACAGTGAGAAAATCTTCCTTCCCCTTTCCGCATGCAACATCATGACGGATTGTGACCATTGGAGGGTAATTGTTACCATTCAACTTGTGTCCTGTGATGGGAAAATGATTGTCTTTTCATCCACCATTGGAGCTTGTTGGAGATAATATCTAGGCTGGAGGCTATTTTAGAGGAGGACGTGGTTTGATTTCAGTTGCCATACTGTATTTCATCATGGATTTTTCTTATTTTTTAAGAGTCGGCTCTGATGCCATGAAGAAAGGAATAATTCTCTTTTATTTTTTATGAATAATTCTGTACAATATTTATAGGAAAGAAAGAGACAATTTCTTCCTAAAATTAGGAAAACATTCGTGAAAATACTCTGCTAACAAAAAGGAAAAAAAAAAAAAAACTGCCTAAGAATGAGGAATTACATAATCAGAATCCCTTTATTGTGGTATCTAATTTACAGCTTTGACTTTTTATTATTAAAAACAAGAAATCAGGAAAAAAAGAACAAGAAATCAGGAATTCCACATTCATTTCTAATAGTGAGTTATCATTGTCAAAATTCCTTGTCATAAGATTTTGTTTGTATGAAGTGAATCTCCAATCATTTCAAGGTTGTTCCTAACACCAGTCTTCGGCCACATTCTTCCTTGCATTTTTGTGGCCAAAGACTTCTATGACGATCACATGGATTGATATGTTGGGACTTTTCACCTTTGACGTTCACGAGACGGAAAATGAAGTAATATTTGAAGATGATTCACTATCTGATTAGGATATATGCATGTACTGTTAACAGAGCCACTGGATATCTTCTTGTAGCTTCTTTGTGTATTTTAAGTTATTCGAAAAACGAGAATGTTTTGTCGTTGCATTTCCACTCTTTTTTGTATTAACTTTTTTGTTTTTCAATAAACATTATCATCTAAAAATGTTAACTGCACATTGCAGGTAATTGGATTGAATAATGTCCCTATTTCTGGTGATGAATTTGAGGTGGTTGGATCCCTTGATGTAGCACGAGAAAAGGCAGAGTCTCGTGCAGAGTCATTGCGGCAGGAGCGTATATCAGCCAAGGCCGGTGACGGGAAAGTCACACTTTCTTCGTGTAGCTTCTGCAGTTGCAGCAGGAAAGCTGTCCGGGCTAGACTTGCACCAGCTAAATGTGTCATGAAGGTTGATGTTCAGGTATGACACATCCGTTCTTACCTATACAATCTTTAATGCTTTTGACTTCAGTTGATCACTATTATCAGATGGTTGAGTTGACACAGTCATTACTAAATCACTAAAAGAAGCATAATTTTTTGTTTTTTCATTATGTTCAAATGTTTGAAGAGAGACTCAGTTTTGAAAGTTCAACAGTTTTCTCCAAAGTGTCATGAATTCTTATTCATCAAGTACTGCAGATGATCCTCCCTCCCATAAAGCTTGCGAGTCTATGAGGCTCATTTTTACCAAAAGGTTTAATTTGCTGGTGGGCTCACATTTTTTTCGTTCTGTTGATGTTTTGGGTCATATAAAGTTAAGTCACTACACTCACTTTAGGTAGACTAGGCTTTATATTCCAGGCGGGAGTAATAAATACATTCGCTGATGATTGGTTTATTCTTCAGCTGTATTTATATCAGATTCATTGATATTTTCCAGGGTTCAATTGAGGCCGTTAGACAAGCTCTACAGACTTTGCCACAAGATAACGTAACCCTAAGGTTCCTATTAGAAGCAACTGGTGATGTAAGCACCAGCGATGTTGATCTTGCAGTCGCTAGCAAAGCCATTATCGTGGGATTTAATATTAAAGCACCGGGATCTGTGAAAAGCTATGCAGACAACAAAGGTGTTGAAATTCGGCTATATAGAGTTATTTATGAACTTATTGATGATGTGCGAAAGCAATGGAAGGACTCCTGGAGCCGGTCGAGGTTTAGTTGAATGAATCCAACTATTTTGTAATTTCTTTTTTATTTAATTTCAAGAGTAGCTTGAAATAAGATGCCAGTACACAGTTTGTGCCTTGGATTCTTAGTGTCTTTATCCCATTAAGTTTTAGCGTTTCTAATGTAAATTCTTTACTTCATTTGGGTGTTTCATTTTTATGTGGGTATTTTATGGACCGTGACTCTATTTTCTTATCAGTTTGAGGGTCGTTTTATATTTCAAAAAGAAGGAAAAAGAGATTGATTATATATTCTAGAGGCCAATATATAATGCTTTACGTTTATTTAATTATTTGTCTGCTATTATTATTCGTTGAAATTTTTGTGATGCTCACAACTAGATCACTCCTTATCTTCTGTTCATAGGAACAAGTAACAATTGGTTCAGCTGAAGTCCGGGCCGTTTTCAGCAGCGGAAGTGGTCGTGTTGCTGGATGCATGGTAATGGAGGGAAAAGTTGTTACGGGCTGCGGCGTCCGTGTTCTCCGAAAGGGCAAGGTGGTCCATGTTGGTGTTCTAGATTCTTTGAGACGGGTTAAGGAGATTGTAAAAGAGGTATGTTTCGGAAAAAGTCATAAACCCATTTGGTTCGATATTCAGGCCTTTGTTTCCGATTCCAATACTCATTGAGTTGTTTTCTAGATTCGAATGTCCTCTCTCGATGATACTTGTGAGAATTTTCATGCGAAGATTTGGTCTCTTTTTTTCCTTCTTGGGCTTTCTTAAAAAGCTTGTGTTTTTGTGGGACAGGTTAAATACTGGACTTGAGTGTGGAATTGGAGTGGAAGACTTCAATGATTGGGAAGAGGGACACACTATTGAGGCCTTCAACACAGTTGAAAAGAGGCGCACCCTCGAAGAGGCGTCGGTCTCGATTGCAGCGGCATGGAGGGAGTTGGAGTTGGGTTATAGAAGCATGGGATGCTGTTCAACACTTGAGGCTAACGTGTCTTTCCCTGATGATTATGAAATTTCGATATCGTTCCTCTAGGGATGTAACCTATCATTCTCCGATCGGCAGTCTTACGGTTAAATGCATCCGAACAGCTCCCACGACGTGCAATTTATTTCGCGTGCGGCAGGGTTGCTAGAAGGCGCTCCTAGATTGGCATGAAGTTGAACTTACCAGTGTTGTATGCGATACTACAGTGTATATAAACTTATGAATCTTGCAATTTCATACTTTGTGTAAAAAGAAGTTTCATTTTTGTCCACCATAGACTCCATGTGAGGGTAATTTGCCATAATATTATTTGATATGAAATTAAAGAAATCAATTTTCTTTTCTTAATCAGACGAGCAAGGTTCGGTTTCATCCCCGAACATTTAGCTGAGTTTGAGGATCAACGTTTGCAAGCACGTGGACATGTTGCTAAAAGTCGTTATGTTACGGGACAAACAATTTTCTGCGTCGTCCTAACAATTTTATTTTATGAACAAACAAACCAGCGATGTCGTTAGTGTCGGCAAGGAGAGAGAAAGAGAAAGGAGTGAGAAAAAGAGAGGGAAACAAATGTCTTCCTTGAACATTTTTTATGCATGTCTCCAAGGAATATCGTTTGGAAAGACATGAAAAGTATTTCGTAGAATGTGTCTTGAAAAGACAAAAAAATGTTGCTACATGTATCTTGGGATATGAAAAATGTCTAAAAGGACATGTAATATGAAAAAACATGTACTAAATTTATGGCATAAAAACTTTTAAGTATTTAATAATATAAATAAAAATTGAGTTTAAAAAAGTGGCATTTACGTTATAGATTTGTTTGTTGTTGAGTGGCCACGGAGCAAGTGGGAGCCCAACCTATGGAAGCGTGGGGCCGGGAGCCCAAAATAGAATGTGTTTGGCGCCTCGTCGTCGTGAAATCTTCTTCTTGAGGTTGGGAGGCTTAGGGTTTCAGCATTCATTCTTCATTTTTCTTTTCTTAAACCAAACCAAATCAAACAATAAATGGAGATAACTTGGGGAAACTGCCGTTCGACATAGATTTCCATCCCTCCGACCAGCTGGTTTCTGCTGCTCTCATTAATGGCGACTTTCGTCTGTAATTTCCCTTCTTCTTCTCTTGTTTTCGTTTTCCTTTTAAAAAAAGAAAATAAACAAATGATTGAATCAAGTTTGTCTTTGTTTGTTTACAGTTACCGATACAGCGCCGATTCCTTACCTCAGAGGTTAGAGTTCGATTGCCTGTTAATTCTGCAACTAATTCGTTGAAATTGGTTTTCTAATATATTATTATTATTATTATTAAAAAATTGGGACAAATTTTGTGTGGAATTAGGTTGTTGGAAGTTCACGCACACACTGAATCATGCAGAGCCGTCCGATTCATCAACGATGGCCGTGGTATACATGTACATACATTATAATATCATTACCAATGTTTTCTTGTTGAGATTTATCATCTAATTTTTATTTTTACTTGCTTATTAAAAATAATTACAAATATTAATAATGTATTACTCTTTATCAGCAATTGTGACGGGATCACCAGACAAGTCGATTTTGGCGACGGACGTTGAAACTGGTTCTCCAATTGCCCGCCTCGACAATGCTCATGGGTACTTTACTTAATTTCATTCACCACTTTAACAAAAGAAAAAAAATATAATTATCTTTTATAATTGTTAATTAGGGAGGCCATTAACAAGATTATCAACATCAACGAATCCACCATCGCTTCCGGAGACGATGGAGGTTGTATTAAGGTAACCTCAAACTTATTAAACTCTCTCTGCACTTCATGTTAATGCTATGAATGAGAAAAACTTAATAGTCATTAAAGACTTTTATGAGTAGATGCCCACAAGGTAGCTAAGCGTTTGGCCGTTCTTTCTTTTTCTTTTTTTTTAATGAAAAGAGGAGTTGGCATTCAGCTGATTCTTGTCGACTGCTTCAGAGCAAAAACCATACTTCTCTGCATCACATAAAGTCGTAAACCATCCTATTAGATCCAAAACCTGCTGTCCAACCTTTCTACCAACAACTTAGCTTTGATTTCGTCAATAATCATCAAAAGATCAATGGTTATCTTCTTTCTTTATTTCACTAATAAAACAGGACAAATTACGTTACTGTGGTTTTAGACCTTCTTATGCTCGAGTGCAAAAATTCGCATTTTCTTGTTAACAAACATGTATGATAGATGATACTTGGTCTTAATTGACCAACCCTGTATTCCCTGTGATATACACGTATATTATAATCTTACCGCAGGTTTGGGATACCAGACAACGTTCTTGCTGTAATTCTTTAAATGCTCACCAAGATTACGTCTCAGACTTGACTTTTGCATCCGAATCCATGAAGCTCTTGGGGACAAGGTAGGATGGACAATGCACTAAGTTTTAGCGTTTTTGGCATTTACGCTTAAACTTAAGGCTTTTTTTGCAATGTGGTTCTTAAAACTTTTTTTTTTTTTCATAGTAATTGAGTCCCTAAATTTAGCTAAGTGTGGCAATTAAGCCCCTTATGTTATCATAAATATTTGTCAAAATTTAGATAGAAAACAATCACGTAAGATGCACATAATCCATTTATAAGGGAAGGGGTGAAATTTCGGGCACTACAATGATTAAAATATACATATAAGCCTACAAAATTGTTAGACAAATCATTAATAATGTTTTAATTTCTTTTCTTTTTTTTTTTTTTTTTTTGGGCATAAAATTAAACAATTTGACTCTTATTAAAAGCAAATGAGGTATATAGGTGTTCTAAATGGGTCATGTGCGTCTCACGTGATTGTTTTCCATCTTAATTTGAAGGAATTTTGTGATTAAGACTTAGTTGCCACATTTTGTTAAGTTTAAGGACTCAATTGCCACAAAAAGAAATTACATTGCAAGAATACGAAAAGTTTACGGAGCAAATGTGCCCAAAACCCTAAGTTTTATTATTTTCCTTTTAATATTATGTATGTGATTTGCTTCATCGAAGAATCAGGTCTATGCTTACATTAATCATTATGTTTTTTCTACATTCTTGGACACAAAACACCTTTCTAATCTTTCTTTTTGCATTTCAGTGGAGATGGGACACTATCTGTATGCAATCTGCGAAGAAATAAGGTAGGTTTTTCATACTAATAAATATATTGTTTTTGTTGTTCTCACAAACCACTGGATCGTTATAGGGTATATTTAAGTGGCCAACTTTTATTTCAATTGTATTTATTAGTCCTACGTTTATGGCAGGTCCAATCTCAATCTGAGTTTTCAGAAGATGAACTACTTTCTGTTGTCATCATGAAGGTACCATTTTCCTCCTCTTTAAAGTGATTAATTACACTATGCTAAAGTAAGCAATATGTTATATATTCCCTTGTTAATAATGTACTGGTTTTAGTTAATATATACAGCAACTATTAACAAAAATATGTCTGCTTGTGCTGTTGAAATTAATTCTATACCAAGGCAGTGATTTTGAAAATATCCTAGAAACTATAGATAAGATCCCAAAAAAGACGTTTAAAATAAACACCAGAATATCGTATAAGAAATAGTATATTAATAAACAATCACTTAACCATGTGTAAATAAATCTTCTAGATCCTAACCTTTATTTTAGTACGTTTATCAGACTAATGTCCGGGTATGACTAGTATTCTTACATCTTATTCTTATTTTGTATGGACAGAATGGTCGTAAAGTTGTTTGCGGAACACAAACTGGAACTCTGTTACTATATTCATGGGGGTGTTTTAAGGATTGTAGGTAATTACTACTGAAGATGTATGCAGCTTGCATATGTAGCACTTCTTTTTTTTTTCTTTTTAATTATTGTAGAAATGGTCTCTATATGTTTCTCGGAGTTCATAACTATAATGATTGCTCTTTCTTTTTGCTTGTTAATGCAACATGACCTTTACATTGCTAGTGATCGCTTT
>JAJQZP010000029.1:0-37667 GCA_025403435.1 Artocarpus heterophyllus
TATCAATTGATTCCTCCATGGAAAGCAAAACTATAGACACTCTAACCATAACTTACAAGAAAAGTTATTTTATATTGAATCTACATCATATATATATATATATATGTATATATATATCCGAACATCAATTATGATTTATATAGTATAGATGCTTTTAAATTTAAAATTAAATATTTATAAGTACTTTTAATGAAAAGAAGAATGCATAGTCATATTATTAAACCCCGTTCATTATGACTTAGCAAACTGTACAAATAGCAGTGTTTTCTGTTTTTTGCCCTTATGCTTTCTCTTCATTTTTCCCCTAATAGTTGCTTCTTGGTCATTTCACTCTTTTGTGTTAAGTTCCGGTTTTGCCCTTGATTCGCACCCACTTCTTCTTTTCTTTGGTCTGGGTTTCCTGTTATTTCATGAAAAACCCAAACGCAAGATGATTGTCATTGTACCACAGCCGCCCCTTTTCTTCTTGGATTTCTCCTCTTCTTCTTCCTTCTTCCTCTGTCTTTTTCCCGCCGCACCTTTACTTTGTATAGTTGGTTTGGTTGAAAACAAAATAAGAAGAAAGAAAGAAAAATAAAGAGCACTACCCCTTCCTTCCCAAAGCAAAAGGAAAAGAAAAAGAGACCGATTTTCAGCCGAAGAACAGCAGCAACGACGAAGACAATGATCAGAAGAAGGTGAATCCTCAAATGGGTCAAATTCAAAATGGGTATGGAGGTGGGTCATGGTGGTGGTGGTGGTGGTGGTGGTGGTGGTGGTGGTTAGGTTCAAATTTTAAGGCTATAATCTTTCATATAATTATCAAAGAAAATATAATTTCAAGGTGATTTTCTACATTGGGTATAAAAACATACCCTACCAATACTGCTTTGTTTAAAACCATATATATGTATTAAGGGAACAATCTGTTTCTAGATTCATGCAATTGAAACCCATAAAGCTGGTTCAAACCGACGTTTAAAAGTGTATCAATTGAGGTGGTTTTGAATTTTGTAAACTTAAATATGAGCATTGCACTTCTATTTGTCTCGATTTTATGTAATACATGATAAATTAGAGGTTTAAGGGGGTGTTTTGTGTCATTTTGAGTTGTAAGAGATAAAAGTAAGATAAATATTATTTTTGTGGTCAAAGTTTAAAATTTTAATGTTGGAACTAAAATGATGGTTTAAGAAATCATTAAAAAAATTGTTCAATTTTCATGAAAATCTCAAAAATAACAATCTTTTTTAAGGGAATAATTAACTTTTCACTAATTCATAAAAACCAGTCTTAATGTGAGAAAAATAAAGAAACAATCGTATTCTCTCTTTCTCAAAAAGCGGATGGTATTCTTTTTGTCAATCTATTTTGAAAACTAAAGTGAATTTTGGAAACATTGCCCTTCTAACAACAGCAAATACGAGTTAAATCAAGAAACCTTATTATTAATTTACTTTTTCTGAAAATATAATTCAAGTACGACATTGATGTTGAGAGGGGACAAGATTATAGAAAAATAGTATGCAGCAGAATTTTAAAATTTTTATATCAGAGTATTTTTTAAAACATAAATTTGACACACTATATGCATAAATTAACCAGATCTTACTAACCTTGTATATGTCAAAAAGCTACCACAATCAATAAAAAGAAGTAACGTTCTAGAAGGACATCAATCAACTGGCCTTCTTTGCTATTCTCTATCATCAATCGGAGTGAGTGTGGGCTCACGTCGTTCAGTTTTTCTACCATGTGACTCTCATTCCAATTAGTAGAGAAATACCCAAAGCTATAATTTGTGATTTATGAATGATAGCCTTCTGGGGAGTTTTAGAGTCTTATTCTAGATTTCTCAACTAATCTAAATAATAAAGAGACTCACTCCCCTTTTATAGAGGTTGGGCCCAAGAGTCAGTCTTTATCAGATAAGGCTTCAAAAAATTTGAATCAGGATCAAATTTGGATCAATATCTAATAAAATCTGCATGAAAATACGTGATTTTTTAATCATGACGTCGGTAGGCCGAACTGGCAGGTCAGCCTGCCGAACCTCCTCAATCAACAAGCTTAACTTCAAGATCGCCCTGTCGAACCTCCGATAAAAGATCCTTGCAAATATTTATTTCCCATCCAAAATTCTTAGGATAGAGCCTCAGTTTTAATTCAAATAACGCAATCGAGAAGTTTTCTGATTAAAACAGTCATATCTAGATAATCTCTAGGAAAATAATATTCTTGATAATTCAACAGGTTTATCTTGAATTAATTCAAAATTAATCCAACTGATAAACAAGCATGAATAACCTGATCCTGATAATTCAACAAGTTTATCTTAAATTAATTTTATCATAAAATTAATTCAACCGATAAATAAACATGAATTATTTGATTTTACCGAATTTCAGTCAATCTGATAAATGTGATATAAGTCACCAATTATTGAAAAAGTAAGCAGTATCATTACAGGATTTTTGTGAGCCAGCAAAGAGGACCAAATAGACCTATAAAGTTCAAGCTCCTGATAATTATGAAACCTAATATTCCAGATATATATTTCATAATTATCAACTCTAACGCTACTCTACTAAAAGCTTAGAGCTGCACTCTCAAACGATATAAAATTACGAATTCCAAATAGTTAAGTCTCCATGACATATCATAATGTATCGTATCCCCATAGGATTATCCATAATCGGCTTAAGGACAAGTTCTGTCTTACCTTCCCGATTATTTTTATTTTACGTTCCATTATCTTACCATTGAAAAACTAACCATTCAAAGATAGTATACCATTCGGTTACACCTATGCATCCGAATTGTTAAGCGCTCTAGTTTTTTAATTACAGGATAACGCATATGAGAGGATATCACTGCTCCTAAAGAGGAGCTATGGATTCCATATTTATGAATAACATGTCTACGCTATCAAGAGTCATGCCTCCAATGTACCGGCGTGCGTACTACTATTAAAAATGTGGATGTCACTCTTTGGTACATCAAAAGACATAAGTCAAGACAACGGGCCCATTATTCATCTTAGGATTAAGATACAATACAAATGATTGTCTAAAGTGAATCAATTTGATGAGACAGAATTATTAATCCAAATCAATTTACTTTATGTCCCGATCCAACACATCGTTACCTATGATAGTGTGCTAATGTTTCTATTCATGGAGTCCATCTCTGATGGTCAAGACAAACCATCTCCCGTTAAGGATATAAACAACATAACAATCTTTACATGAATAAAGAGCCCAACCTTATTTCCTCCATTACGGATCTTATGATTTAGACCGTTAACTTAAGAATCGTGTCTTTCGCATAATCTATCCATCATATGCCTAATTCTTAAAAGTTTAGAATGACAGTCTCAGACTTTTGTTTACTTAACATACATTCAAAAAATATGAACGTAAAGAGGATAAAATTTGGTATATAATTAATAAATAAATTCTTGATTGATAAAAATGTCTCCAAAAACTTATTACATTTTTATTCCTTAGGGCATATGCGTCTAACAAAGTTTGATGTAAAGGAAAATCATAAATCATATTTGGTGGAATAAATCCATCAACTTTTATAGCGAACAAAAATGAAAACTGGAAAGTGAGCAATGTATCTGAGTAAAGCATACTATTTATTTTTTATTTTTTATTTTTTGCTATTTTGTATAATTCGTTTAGAAAATAGTTAATAAGAATAATGAAGTAAAGCTTTTAGGATTTCATTGGTATGCAAGTTCAGAATGATATGGTTTTGAACTTTATGGTTTAAACTGATAGTTTTAAACTATGTGGTTTAAACAATAGTTTTGAACAAGCATTCGAAATGTAAAAGTTCAAAACAATAATATAAAATACCATATCAAGTTTAAAACGAGAACTAGTGTTTAAAAAATTATGATTTGCGTAAGAAAACTACAATGAGAATTGTTTTTATTGTTAAGAAATAGTTTAAATAGTGTGAGATTGAGAGGGAATAGGCAACGTTTAGATTTTAGGTGGTTTGGTTGGTTTAATGCTGTCTCGTAAGTAACCGCATCTATAATTTAAACTGGCATAAACTCATGCTCTAAACACCACATAGATCTTTATCCGCTATGAGATATGATAAAATGAAAGGTGTCTAAGCAGCAAAATCCACAAACTCACCATATTATCACTTGACCAGCATCTATTCCTGATAAATTTCAACGTGAAGACCTCCTTTTAACGTATCATATTGGAAGTCCTTCATGTGTTTGAAAGAATAGTTTAAACTATTAGTTTGGTTTAAAGAACTATAACATATGTAAACTTTTATACTGTGGCTTTTTACTATAGCGTATAGCTTTATACTGTTTATAATTTAAATTAATAGTTTGAACAGCTCTTCTAAACACTATATTTATCTTAAAGCTTGTTATGTAATTTTTTTTGGTAGAATTGAAAAGCTCCTCTATATACCTGTGCAACTCAAATTTGAATTTTCAGTTTTAATGTTACCCCTATTGAGCTATGGACAGAGAGAGGGGAAAAAACTAAATTGGTTTGAACTACGTTTTTGTTTTATATCTTGTAAGAGAAAACAATGTAACAAAAATAAATAGTTTGAACCACTTTTGTAATTCTAATAATGTTTCCAATACCCTTCTAATAGTAAACTACTTCTGTTAAGAATTTGGGTTTATAGATTTGAACCAGAATTCAAACCTTTTTGTCATTGTTTTTTCTCACAAAAATTAAACTACTTTTTTAAAGTCTCTATTCCAAAATATGAATCAAATGGGTTAAAAAATTTTTATTTCTTGATTATGTTTATAATCATCAAAATTTTATGTATTAAAAGAAAAGGCCTTAGTTAATAGTTTTTATTTAAAATGGTGTAAAAACATTTTAAGTTCTACAAAATGAGCATAAGGTACTCAGAGGGCATTTTTTTAAGGCACATAAACTAATTTAGTGTCCTTTTGGCACTTTAATTTTAACTCATCAGTTCTAATTATAAACAATATAAAGCTTTTAACAGCTACAATATAAAGTAAAAATTGCTACAGTATAAAAGCTCTCATATGCTATAATTTTTAAGCTTAAAGCTTCAGTTATAACTCAAGTGTCAAATGACCTATTAGTATTATCTAAACATTAAGTTATCAGTAGTTTCGTAAAATACAAGGAACCAGGATGTAATTTTCTCAATATCTAAACGAACATTCTAGCTAAAGATTAATATATTGGTGTGCACCAAGGTGTTTAAGCTTAAAGAAACATCGATATTCAGAACAACGGTAAGGAAAATTGAAACTATTTAAGAGTGGTATTAAAAATTATTAACCTAAGAAAATAATTTGCATTCTAAGGAAACAGTATGCATAGACAGGGCCATTTATCAGTGTGAAAACTCTGAATTAAATGCTGAATAACGGCCTTACAGACTCGTATTGTTGGAATAAAGAACCCATATCTCCAAATATATGTGTGTGTATATATATATAATTTTTTTATTATTTATTTTCAACAGTGATAATCTCAACAATTGCCAATGGGCCACACAGGCCATTCCATCGAACTTTTTCATTTCATTGAATGTGTGACCAAGACGTCGCACTCTATCCTTCTCTATACATCTAAAAGTCCCACTTTTGATAAGTGATTTGATTTAATTTTTAGGCATTTTATCAAAACTCAAAAGCCACCATAAAAACATAATAATAAAGCATCGACAGTTGAGTTATGTGACCTTTCCACCGTCCCAATCCGTTGCCGACACTATAACCTGCAACTTTTAACCACCCAATTAGTAATGTCTGAACTTCAACGTTAATCACTTAACCCAGAACACTAGTGATATTAGAGTTTACAGGGTGCCAGGGAACTAGTTGAAACCACATGTTAAACCTGAAAATATTACTAACATGTCACTTAAGCCTATTTGGTATTAGTTGATTTTAACCAATTTTTTAGTTAAAAATAGTATAAAACTCTCACATGTTATAATAAAAGCAAAAAAATTATCACAATATAAAACTCTAACATACTATAGTATTTATAATTTTAACCATTAATGTTAACCACGTTGCTAAAAATTGATTGAATTGTCGAGGACGATTAGACAGTGATGCTACTAACCAGGGGTGTGCTTGTCAAAAAGTAACACTATTTTCTTATAATTAAGAAACAAGAAAAAGAAAAAAATACAAAAGTATTGGACGGGTGGTTTGTCCTTAATGACATGGTATTGACTTACCTAACATTTTGGCATAGATCCGTTCTTGCTTACATTCAGTTGTTCTTCCATGAGTGAAGCTGTTCGGCGTAGATTCGCTCTCTCGGATGAGTTGGATCCCATCCCACCGCATGGGACCCACTTCACTTATGGGAGTGCCGGTAATTTCAAACACGACACGATAATATGATACAAAAACGATACAAGACAAATGGGTTTGGACCGCACGTCTATTAATTGGGCCATAAATGGGTTGGTACGAATAACACGAAAATAAACGGGTTGGATTCGTGATAACACGTTTAATACGCCTTAACTCGTTTAATTAAAATGGTTATAAACGTGTTAACACGACGCGACACGATCCGCCAATTTATAACACATTTAAACTTAAAAATAAAAATATTTGAAATATTTAAAGTAGACTAGTATTAATTAGATATTGTGTTTTTGTTAATTTTCTTTATTGGCTTTTTTTTTTATTTTTTTTTTATTTTTAGTTAACTGGGTCATAAACATGCCTATATGTGTTGTTATCGTGTCAATTCGTCACGATCCGCTTAGTAATTGTGTTCATCGTGTCATGCCGTCTTACGCGTGCCATAGACGGGTCATGTTCGTATTTGTATTTCTGGCACGTTTATTAATCGTGTCGTGTTTGTGTTCGGCTTAATCGTGCCTTGCTGTAAACGCGTTGACATGAGCACGACACTCGACACGATTTTTCTACCCTTCTTCTAGTGTGATTCATCTAGTCAAAATTTTATTAAAATGAAAAGGAAAAAATTAATATTATTTTTTAAAAATCAATTTTTATTTATGTTATAAAATGTTAAAAGTTCTTATGCTACAAATTTAAAAGTTATGTTCACGTGTCTATCTGGAACACTTTTGGTGTCCCTCGGAGACATTTTTTGGTGTCCCTCCGGTACTTTTTTTTAGTCTTTTCAGGACATATTACGTGCCCCTTCAAGAACGTTTTCGGTGTCTCTTCGGGAGGCCCTAGAGTTAACCACCTATTGTTTGTCGATAATATTTTGGGAAGAGCAGATGAAGGAAAATTTTATGACAATTAAGGAAGTTCTTTCATAGTATCAACGAGCGTCGTGTCAAGTAATTAATTTGCAAAATGTCCGTGGTTACTTTTAGTCTTAACTAGAACCACGATTATTGAGAAGGGCTTTTATCCTGCGTTTGCCCTCCTTTATTGGCCGAGACAAGCGACGAATTTTCAATAAGATTAAGACGTAATTCATCAATCATTGTGCGACTTGTAAATGACTTGGGAACATCAGCCGTTAGCAAATATTTATTATGAATTTTTATTTTCTAGCAAACCAAAAAGAAAAAAGAAAAAGAAGAATAAAAGTTGAAGTCCTTCTATGGCCGAAATACCTAGAGCATGATATATGTTTTAGGTTTAGATCTCATAGAAAAGCATACCAAATAATAAAAAATAACAAAAATGGCGATCATAGCAATCACAGGGTAGTTCTTTTTTAACCTATGTACCCAAAAATTCTCCAAACCCTTGTTATCGTGGCGAATTAGTGACATTGACAAAAGATCTTCGATAAAAGAGAGTGATTTATTAATATGAAATAAAATATCAATCGACCTTTTCCTCGAAGTTTGTTGAACTCTTAATATATATGGTGTAAAAAAAAGTCATTAATAGTTCAGTTTTTGATCAAGTTTCGTATCTTTTAATATAATTGTAACTCAATTTGATGGTTCCTATAAAAACAATTGTTAGTTATTTTTGTCCTTTGCTTCATATTCATCTTGGTTATTGATGCAAAGGTTTATTTGGTTTCATGGGCATACTTATTAAGTACTCTTCAATTAATTCTTTATATTTCACCATATCATAAAAAATCATGTAATAAATATTTAATTTACATTTTATTATTTCTTAAAAAAATAAAAATGCAAATTACAAAAAAATTGCCCACCCAAATCATGTTTAAAGATATTTTTAAATTAAATGCTTATTAATTATCATTATATATTATTTTGGTCAAGTATAATTTACATCATTACAATCATCGAATTTATATCATATAAATAATACAAATAATATCCATTAAAAACATAACTATGAAACTATACCTATTCATTATAAAAATACTAGAAATACGAAATAGAAGACGCTAAAAGAAACAAGTTCTATTCGAGAGAAAGATTCTAAGATCTTTATTTCCACAAGAAAAGGATTATTGAAATTAAGGATGAAAATGAGAAACAAAAAAGAAAAAGAAAGAGTTCTGAGATTGTTAAGAGATAATAATATGAAAACTTGCAAGCGACCGTAATATTAATGCTAAAAAAAACCTTAAAAAGCATATACGTCGTTGTTATGAATTCCCCTTCAACTATAGTCTTGAAACATTATACCCCAATTTTTAAAATGTAATATTTGTACACTTGAATTTCAAAATATAACATTTGTTCAATCCATCTATGAAATATTAAGCAGGAACCTCCTTAAATTATGATTTTGAATATAAATAACGCAATATTACACAAATGACGAGATTGTTGAACAATTTGGTGCACCATTAGACTATTAGATTACTCTGGTGCAGTTACATGAAAGTAGAAGAAGAAATTATTTCTTTTAAATTTTTCTAGGTTATTCAGCTTATATTTTTAACAATTAAATTTTAAATTATATCTTTTTAAATTAATTTTTAGACATAATAGAGTTACCAAAATAATTCTATATTATATACCAAATCTTAATATGTACCCAGTTTTATTAAACTTTCTAACAAAAGGGGTTTTTTGTTAATATTTTATAGATTGAGGGGAACGTATGTTATGTTTTAAAATTCACGGAGCATATAATTACAAGAGGTATAATTAAGGGAGAACTTTTATAATCAATCTATAGGAACAATATCCCATTAAAATATAATTACTGAAAGATATAAAATAGAAGAAACTAAAAGAAACAAGTTCTAATGGAGAGAGATATTCTAAGATCTTTATTTCCATGGCACAAGAATTATCGACGTTTAGATTGAAAATGAGAAAAAAAAAAAAGAAAAGAAAAGAAAAGAAAAGAGTTCTAAGTTTTTAAGAGATAATGAAACGAAACGGCCGAAATAATGTTAAAAAGACAAAGCCCAAAAAGCATATAAGTTGTTATGAATCACGTTTTTGTGGCAATAAATATTTTTCGAAGTATAAAGAGTTATAAAGACCACTGAAAGTAGCATTGACTGTAATATGAGTAAAGGTAGTATAATTATAGGAATTGTCCTTTCTCGCAAGTATATCAAATCATAGAGACTATTAGAGGCTACATTTAATGAAATCTAAATTTGGAAAACTGTATTTCAAAAGTAAGAATCACGTTTTGGAACAATCGAAGCAAAAAAAAAAAAAAAACAAAACAAAACATGTCAAATCGTCCAATACGCTCAAGGCTAGTAGTGAATCGCAATAAGCATATAAAAATCACAATCAATTATTATACGTTGGAACTACAACTTGAAACTACCATCCAGTTTTTGCATAAAGTACTTTTCGTTTTCTTTATTACTAGTTGAAAACACGCGCAATGCACACGTATATTTTACTTGTTATACACCTTATAAATACAATGAACTATAATTGACGCATAAACACAACTTAAATTATATATAAGTTTATATGAAAAAGGAAAAGAGAAAAAAAGAGAGGGGATATAATATGTTATATAAAGGAAAAAAGAATAAGAAAACAAAACAAAACAAAAAAAGAGGATGAAAAAAAGAAAATTATTGAAGGAAAAACAAAGGAAAGAGAGTGAGGAAATGGCACTTGTTATCATACAGTCGAGACAATACCAAAACATACATTATCACTTTTATATAGGTAATAAAAAATATATTATTAGATAGAAAATTAATTGGAGGTACTATGAAAAATATATAGTAGTCGTGATGGTTGCAATGAAAATATTTTAAATTTTATGTATATATTCAAGATTTTTTTCAATACGGGCAAGGAAAAAAAAAGAAAAATAAATGAAAGCTAAAAACAAGAGAGAGAGTGCCACATAGCAAATAGAGAGGAAAGACAAAGAAGTATCATCGGCACTTTTAAATAACAGCAAGTGGAAACTACGCTTGCGCATGTTCTACTTGTTTTATTTTTTGAAATATAAATGCAATTATTTATAATAGACATATAGACATATATTAAGATACATATAAGCTTAAGAAAAAAAAATGGAGAGAAAGGGAGATATAATGTTATAAAGAAAAAAAAAGGGAAAAAAAATAAAGAAAAAAAGATAGGGTGTTTGGAAGATTAGTTCAAACTAATGGTTTGAACCATTTTTTATTCAAAGGTATTATAGTATGTGAGGGTTTTACGATGCGTTTTGCTTTACATTGTAATTGCTAAGAGCTTTATTTTGTGGATGGTTCAAGTTAGAGAGTTCGAATTGGTGTGCCAAATGGAGGGAAAGAAAAATAAATGAAGGAAAGACAGGATAGTAAATGAATAAAATAAAGAAAAAAAATGAAACTTGTTATACATTAGAGGAAGTTCCAAAACATACAATCTTACGGTTATAGATAATAGACCAAAATAAAGATGAAGATAGAGATTACCACTTGGAACTACTATGAAGCTTTTTCACAAATGATTTTAGATCTTCATGTTTTTTTGGTTGGCTAAATAAACATCTCATCAATCTTAAATTGAAAAGCCAAAATGTTAGTACATTGGAAAACATCACTGTAGTCCAATTCATTCCACTTTAAACGGGTTTTATTATAGTATTTTCTCCTACAAAATTTTAATTATTGTGCATTATTTTTAGTCTGAACCAACGATCCAAACAGGCTACATAATGACCATCTTGTCAAGACTTAAAAAGAACCAATACAGAGGGTCCATTTAGTAATTCTATCAACACAACTAAGAAAATGTTTCTCAGCCCCTTCATACTACCCACCAGAGACAAAATCACTACAAGAAACTAAGCCTTTAGTGCCGACTAATCGTCACTAAAATCGACTTTATAGTTACAACATGTCATTGTAAAAGAGGACGATGACAACTGCTCAAAAAAATTAATAAATAAACCGTGGGGCCCGCTTTTATGTCATTGTTAAAAGTCTAGAATGAATACCTGGTTGTAAAACTTATCTATTGCCATCAAAAAGAGACTTTTAAAGACGATATATGTGTTGCTAAATGTTTGGCAGCAAAGATTGGATTTTTTTTTCTTTTGGTGCTTGAAAATGCCAATTGATGCCCAAGAAGTCTTTTAGTGATGATATAAAAGCTTGGGTCGCAAGGGTCCTAGTTTGGTATCTGGAGTTGCCAGCTGGATTATTTAGCTACTTTAAGGGCCCGTTTGGTAGAGGTATTCGAATTATGGTGATTTGAATTCTTTTTAAATAGTATTGTGATTTGGATTATGATTTGAGTAATGTGATTTGAGTTATAATTCGAGTTATTGTTTGGTTGGTAGAGTATTTAAAATTAGATTTGGATAGAATATTGAAATATGTGTTTGGTAAGTTTTTAAATCCTGATTTGAGTTGTGAATATGTGTTTGGTACATGTGAGATTTAGATTAAGAATTTTGGTGGCCTTTTTGTCAAAATCAAAAATTTTCTTTTACAAAAACAGCACATTTTTTAAAAAGAGCATAAAATGGTATATGAATAAATTAGTTTCATTTGATTGAATGCAATAAGAAATCAATGTTTGGTACACATGAACACAATACGAAAAAAAATTAGAGTTATAATCGTATTAAAAAGTCCTCTTTTTGTTGCCTCTTGAATCTTGTTGCCATGTACATGCTATTATCTATTTGCCGAAATATCCAATTCTCTCTCCAATCAATTATGTATTTGCGAGAAAAAATTTATTACAATCCATACAAAGAATGTGCTCCTTTTTCAATGTCATTGTATACAGGAGGGGAAAAAGTGTTTATTTTAGATGACAATCCAAAACGTAGCAACGTTCCAACATTAATGTAGTAAACTGTATTGAAATACTAATGCCGACTTGTGTACCAAGGGCGTTGGGCATAAGCTTCCCACATTTGATTTGCCATCGCATCCCTACGAGCATTCATGCTGGCATTATCACCTCTATTTTGAATAAATGGGCTGACATCAACCCCATCGTCGTCTTGCACCCCATCTTCTTCGTAGACATTTTCTCCTTCTATCTCAGCCACTGGTAGTGCATCATCATAGTATTGCTGAAGTATCTCATCATTGCTTTGCCACATGCGTATGAAGTTGTGAATCACAGCCCATGCAATTGGGATCAACTTTTGTTTGTCGTATGGATAGGGCTTGATGCTCTTCAATATTGGGAATCTCGCCTTCCATACACCGAAAGTTCTTTCAATGCAGTTGAGAAGAGATGAGTGCGTATAGTTGAACAACTCCCTTGGCGAACGAGGACCATGCCTACGCTCTCGATACTCCTGCAAATGATAGGTAACTCATCGATATGGAGCAAGGAAACAATTGCTGTTGGGATAGCCAGAATCTACTAAATAGAATTTTCCTAAGCATATCACAAGTGGTGTTAGAAAAATTCAAAAGTCGACTTAAAAGATCTAAACAATAAGTTGCTTTCTCGTCTACCTGGCGGTGGCCTTGGAAAGTTCTTCTCTGGATCGGATATGGCGTCTGGTAACACTCGCGCATCATGGGCGGATCCCTCCCATCCAGTTAATATGAAACTAAATTTCATTTCGAAGTCGCAGATGCCCATGACATTTTGTGAGTGATATCCTTTTCTATTAATATACCTTCTCGATTCTGCGCTTGGTGGAATACAGGGTATGTGTGTACCGTCAATAGCGCCTACGCAATCCTATTCATTAAATAAAAATGTGAAGTGGTTTAAAACAACTATTTTACATATGACAATATAGTTTTTCCTGAGTTTTAGAGATAGTTACCTTGAACCAGGGGAGGTACTTGTTCCTATGTGTTTGAACAAGCGTGAGCAGTTCATTCCATTTTGGCGATTGAATAAAATCATGTCTCAATGCACATATTGCATGGAGGCCTTGTGTGAATAAGCGTGAAATTGTCTCTCCTTAATGCTGCCAATAATCTTGCATCTCTCTGTTCGTTTGGCTTTGTGATATGACATTTAAAAAAATCATCAATTGTTCATCAACATTGGTATGGCGATTAGGTCTTAACAAGCCCTTGTTTTGGACTATTGCGCTAAGTGTTGTAAACGTATCAACACCCATTCGTATCTTATTATATATTCTACTATGATGCCCATGCAACAAATTAGAAACTCGTTCGTATCTAGGCATTCCCAACGTGTTGCGTTGTTGACGAGGCTGCAAAATTACGGTGGCATATATCGCCGCAGATGTGCCTCCAATGTCATAGATATCCTTATCGTCGTCTGAATTCTCATCTGAGGTATTTCTATAACTTCCATCCCCAAATTCTGCCATACAATCCCTGCTAGTAATATATGTTGTGAGATTTTAGAAAAACATGGATTGATATATCATTGTTGTTAGCTAAACACTATCGAACACACATTCATACAATATAGTATAGTAAACAACTAATATAACAAGATTAAACCATGGTATGGCAAAATAAAATAAATAACAAAATACACCAATGAAAATTGGAAATAACTAACAAATTAAACATCATCCGAATTAACCCATGGTATGGGAAGGATATGTCCTCACCAACAAATTAAAACATCATCATCCTAAGCAACAATACAATGCTATAGCGCCGAAGAATACAATCCAACAAATTACAATGAAGATTACAGTCCAGAAAAATGCAATACGGACGTAATGCAATAAAAAATAACGTAATGAAGAATACACTCTAAGAAAATGCTATGTCTAATGCAATCCAGAAAAAAATTGTCCATGACAAATGTAAACAAATGGTAGGGAAAATAAATAGGAAGCATGCAATAATTGGATGAACTAATATCCGTCATGTCCACCATATGGTGGACGTGGAAAATATGGAAGGTCCTGCTGAAATTGGCCGGGAGGATGAAAGAAAGGAGGCGGTGGCGCTTGCGTCGTTACTGGTGGTGGAGGCGTGCGCTCAGGTGGATGTCGTTGTTGAGCTTGAACTTTTGCGACCCCTTTCTGTACAAAGGCCATGCGATAATCCTCTTTGGATAGGAGAAACGCGGTTTGGACTTTGGGATTAGTTGATAGGTATTCTGTAAAATCCACGTACTGATCTGGGCCTAGGTTCATCGCATTCATGATTGTTATGCACTGCCTCCATTCCACATCATCCGACGTGTGTTGATTTGCTGAGCTTCCACCACCATGGCCCTTACTACGTCCGCGGCTGGATAGGGACTCTGCGATGCTTTGTAAGGCAGTGGTAGCTGCATCCGAATCCACCACACCTTTGCTACGCACTGGTCTCTTCCCAATTCTCCGAGAGGTAGGAGCAATGTTGCAGGCACGTACTTCTGGTCTGCGACCATCAAGTCCTGCCAAATGAGCAATGTATGCCCTATCGTCAGGGTTATTGATCTCATCTTGTAAGTCCATCTGATCAGTACAAACATCATGCTCGGAGTTGCTTCTCTGCGGACTACGAGCTTCAGTCAAACGAGTCAAACCCGAAGCAACCGCATGACAGCCGGTTGCAGATTCCCTGTGAAACAATTGCGATATCAACGCCCAATTTGGCACAACCTTGCTAATCAAGTCCTTCGCTTGGGGGTTTCACTGGACATCGAATAATAAAAATTATCAGTGACCAACAATCCAAAAGTGATATATATTTTGAAGAATTTAGATGGATACCAATGAAAGGAAAATAAACTCACGGCTAAGAAATCATCTAGATATGCTGCCTCGCAATGAACGACCCCAGTTTCAGAATCCCAACCAAGGCCACTTGCATTTATCAGAACGGAATATAGCTGAAAAATTTTCCTAAGTCGATTTCGCTTTTGCTTGAAACGTTCGCCAGGAACACCTTTACCAAAAATTTCCTAAGCCCACCGGTCCCAATCGGCTGCGGTAGGATGTCGTACCAGGGCAGTTGTTTGATGGTCCACTAGCCTTAATAACAAAGCTCTCTCATTTTGTCGGGTCCAATTAACGGTTGCCTCATCATCATTCCTCTTCTTTCCCATCTTGCCCATTTTGAGTCAACAGTCCATAGAGCGCGCAATAGCCAATGCATATGACATTTTGCAATGAAAAGAATGTGAAAATCTATTTAGAATAAGTGTTGAGATAGAAATGGCTCAAACTGTAATTGCTTCATCCTTTTCACATTAGGAGCATAACTATTGTCGATTGCCACTTAAGACGTCCACAACGATGCTACGATCGATTGGTACACACAAGGACATGTGGAAAACGAAAGTTGCACAATGCCACAATCATGTGCATAGCCAACCGAGAGCACACTAGCATATGAAGCCCATGACAATCCACAATAATAAAGCTTCAACCAATGTGAGGAAGCAGAATAAGTTTCATCATAGCCAGCCCTTTCTCTAGGGTCATAATGTAGTACCAGTGATCTTATCAAGTTTAAATTCTTTTGATTAAAAAAAAAACAGACAAGACAAAACGATCAGCAATGTAGGTGTCAATTGTTATAAGAACAAGTGTAAAACAAATTACAAGTACACAGTAATGGGTTCACACGTAACATATCATAGTTCACAGTTCATTGAATACAAATAACAAAAACCAAGGCGTGTTATACACTGCAAATGACGTCTTGCACCACATGGTTTGGTTTGTGGAGAATACAACAACAGATTACAGGAAAAACCGAGAAGAGTTAAAACATTGGTATGAGAAGAGGAAAAACCGAGAGTACAGGAAATGCATGATGCCTTCATATAATCTAATCTGTGAATCAAATTGAAGTACAAATTGCTAAAACTCAATGAATTAGTCATAATGCATATATTATTGGGTTGATTAGTTATTAGCTTACAACAACAACACTAAAACAAAACCACCACCACCACCGCCAACAACAACAACAACAACAACAGATTAAAAAAGCAAAGGAAAGCAAATATGTATCACTTTTTTCCAAAGAAGGAGTTCAAGTAAGCGATTAGATTTGGCTATGATATGCAATTGGTAGCAATTTCGTTCTAAACAACTTCACAAATTATCAATCACAGAAGGTAATAACACATCAGGATATATGTCAACAGAGATAATCTCTCGTCTAAAGGACCTGTTTCAAGCCATTGAAAATGTTGAACCAAAACAACAAGAAAGAACATCAGTGGATTAGTACAACATGGTTTGAACTAATAGATGTACTAGAGAACCGTGAACTACTGCATCAGCCAAAGAACAAAAGCAATTGGAGAAATGAAAGAAATCAGTGGATCATTCTCAGCAGCCCAAATTCTGAGTAACCGTATTAACTAGGGATGCCGATTATAAAGACGAACCCAAACTCCGGAGAGCTCAAAGAAATAAAAATGAAAAAAAATAGAAATCTACATCCAACAAAAACAGAGGAACATACCAACCATAAGTTAACAGAGCATTGCAATATCCCCAAACTCGTATAAAGACAAGATCCAGAAAAAACAAGAACAAGAAAAAGAGGATTTGAGGTCGAATACTTACCGTGTTTGAGGCAACGGATGATTGGGTAGACTCCGGCTGAATATCGGCAACTCGCGAGGACACTGGTCGCCTACTCCGATTCAAACAACGATAACACCTCAATAATGGTCAGTGGGCCCGATATGGTCTACGATGGGCAGATCTATATCGACGGAGAAGACGACCGAGTTGGGGGCCGAAGCTCTCACGGTGGGGAACGATGGTCACCGTTTCGACAGAGAGAGAGTGACAGGGAAGAGAGAGAGACGCAGAGAGAGCTTTTGCAGAAAATGGTGGGTTTCCAACCATACATGCTCAGTTGGGGGATTTATTGCAAATCCCTCAACGGTAAAAAATATTGGGTGAAGAAATTGCAGAGAATCTCTGTGAAGAGAAGGGAATCACGCGAGTCATGCTCAGAGGCATACCACTGTTCTTCAGTAATTGGAGTCCCAAGAAAACAAGGGGGAGCTAAACTCGAGAACTGGAGTGGAGAACCCAAAAAATGATTCAAATACCTCACACACCAAACGAGGACTTTGAGGACTTGTAATACCCGGGTAGGGTTTTAAGTTAAGTGAGTTATAAAAATCATGCTACCAAACAGGCCCTAAGTGTTTTCGCTAAAAAGTTTTCAAAAATAAATAAATAAATAAAATAGAGGCGGTATATATTGACAGACAAAATATGTTTTTAAGACTTTTAGTGATGACAAGTTTTGTTGCCGCCATATGTTAAAGGTTTATTATTTTAATATGCTTGAGTGAAACGATGTCATCGTCTTTACTTATAGCAATGAAATTTTAACTTTTAATGATGACATATAAAAGTCAACTTTATAGCAAACAAGTGTCCAATCTCTTTCTCTATTTGTCTATACCTTTTATCTCTCTCTCTCTCTCTCTCTCTCTCTTTACCCTCAGCCGCCTCACTGTCACCCAGCCTCATCGACGTCATCGCTGTCGCCGCCGCCATCTCGCCCTTCTCCTCCCATTTTTCTCTCTCTTCTTTACTCTCCCTAGCCCAACTCTTTCTCTCTCTCTCTTTATCTCTCTACCATAACTCTCTTTATCACTTCCTTTGTTGTCGGTAGCCATCGGCCGTTGCCCCCTCCCCCTTATCCTCCTTCATTTCCCTCTTTCCTTAACTTTCTCTCTCTCTTCCCTAACTCTCGCTCTCTTTCTTTATTTTTCTATGTTGTTGTTTACTGCCAACCGCCTCTCCCTCTTCGTGTAATCACCCTTGTTTTGTGGTGATTGTAAGGTGAGGTTTTTTTTTTGTATTTCTTTTGAATGTGGCTTGATTAGTTATTTTGATAGTTAGTTGTTAATGTGATTAGTCAGTAATTTGAAATTGTTGATTGTAATTAGTTTTGATAAATTTAGATTATGTTGTTTTTGTGTTTGGTTTTTAGTTTTGGATATGCTTAATTGGATAGATTTTGAAATTAGTTTAATAGGTAATTTGTATATGTAAATTAGTTTTTTACTTAATAGATTTTAAATTTGATTAGTTTTGATGTTAGTTTTGATTTTTTTTTTTTTGTAATATGTTATGTTGAATATGTTAAATTTGGTTGTTTTAATATGTTGTTTTTAAGGTTGAATATGTTAATTTTGGTTGATATAATATGTAGTTATTATTAATAATATGTTTTAATTAAATGTGATAATAGATGTTAATATATGGTGTAGGATTGTATAATTTATAATATTTATAAATAAATCAAGTTATTAAAAATAATAATTAATAATATCAAGATTATTTACTAAAAAAAGTTAGCTAAAATTACTTAATTGTAATATAATAAATAGAATAATTAATAAAAGTTACCTAAAATAACACAATAAAAATGAGTAATTGAACAATAATTAAGTTTTTTCAAGGGAATATTAGAAATTAATTTGAGTATTAATAAAAAATTTATATTTAATAGGTAATTATTAGTTATTTAGTAATAGTTAACTAATAAAAAATATTACATAACAATTAACAAAGTGATATGCATATTCAACTTTAGATGTTAGTATATGGTGTAGGACTGTATAATTAGTAATTATAAATAAGCAAGTCATTAAAAATAACAATTAATAATGTTAAGAGTTGGACATATTTAAATAGCCATCTATATGATGTATTTTGGGATGGTTTAATGACATTTATTGAGATTGTAAAAAATCATTTCAATGATAGTGGTACTGTAAGATGTCTCTATCGAGTTTGCCTGAATGTGCGATTGCAATCGTTATGAGATGTTTGCAATATATCAAGGTATAGCCAACATAGTGAAATATAAAGCATAAATTAATCTTATTTTTAAGTTAATTGTGATTTCAAAATATAATGCATAAATTTATCTTATTTTTTTACTATCAACGTGCAACATGTTTGGCTTGAGCTGGATAAGCTGGAGGAGCTGAGCCCCTACCAAGATATTGGACCACATCACTATCCCAGTACAAGTCCAGTATGACTTTCAATATTACATTTTTTTTCATTTTTTGGTATATTTTACTTCATAAATCTTAAATATATAGTACCGCATCCCCCAGGCAATAAAGGCAGGGAAAAGTCAAGGGCGATAGACATCGCCAAATAGGTGGCTCTACAAGGAAAAATACCAGTTCAGTTTGACAGAATAGGTGACACTATCAAGGTTGTCGGCAACAATACAGGCTAATTTGAGAGTGTTGTGGGTGTATACACGAGGGATTGTGACCACTTTCTATAACACATGGAAGTCTATCCCAGTGCATAGTAAGACTAAGATCCCTAACTGATGGCAATAATAACCTTTTTATTATTTAAATTTTCTTATGTGTTTCATGAAACAGTTAATATATACTTTTCTATGAAAATGCAACAGTGGTTTGATATTGTTTTGACGGATGAGCTTCTTGCATATAGTATGCATAAGGCTCAAAAATGCTACCAGACTGGAAAAAGGAACTCCACAGCCACTACAAAAAACATGGTAGGACCATTATGCCTAAAACTGTCAAGGATACTAACCATTGGCAAAAACCTTGTGATTGGTTTAGTTCGCCCTAATGTTTGTTTCCCCATTGATATTTCTTAAATATGGTTGACATAGTAAAATGTATTATAATACTACAACATTTTTTTTCTTTACAGGCTAAATCCTAAATGAATACAGCAAATGACAAAGAATCAAGGTCGTCAACCTATCAGGGGATAGTCATCTTTTTGCAGCATCGACCCAGAAAGATAAGATACTATATGCATTTTTATTAAATAATACTTTTTATAAAAAAATTAGTAATTGTACTCTAATAGCAATTCAACGTTACAGATGAATCTCGCGATATGCCAACCATAGTTTTTGATCGATAATTAGCATGACAAACATTTTCACCAGGGTAGGAGTTGAGCCAACGAGGCTACGGAGGCTGCATATGTAAGTATATTATAATCATTACTTTAAATATGATCTTTTTTTATAACTATTTTATTTGTTGATTAATAATTTTTTACTCTTAATTATAGGGCTAGATGGTTGAAGAGAGGCAAACTCAAGTGTCGTAGTCTAGATCTTACTTTACCACCCCTGCTATCGATGACATTGCAATTCTTGAAAACGTGCATAGGTTGCATTGGAGTCATCGAACCAGAGTGGGATCTAAACTGGATCAGAGACAATTAGGTTCTAGTCTTCCTCTTATGGATCATAGTTTTGGTTCCAGCACACACAGTTACCTCTTAAAGTGCAACAATGGCTTGTACAAATATACACCAACAACTTGGAGATGGTTGCTGTAAGAAGGTAAATAATTCTAGGACTTAATGTTAATATCCCTTCACCTCTGATAAGTATTGTGCCTCCTGTTGTTGAAGAAAAGAAAAAAGATGATAAAATATAAAAATTAGGGGATTAGATACTGCATATTTTATTAGACTTATGTTATTTTTATTTACGATTAGACTATCTAGTGCGTTATTTTGTTTTATGTTATTTGACTTTATGTAGTGTATATTTTATTTTACTTTATTTATAGGATTTTTATTAATTATTATTTTATTCAAGTTATTTTAATTAAATTGCAATTAATATTTATTAATATTAAAAATAAATACAAATATTTTAATGAAAATTTAAATTCAAATCAAATATTTTGGTGCAAATAAAAATAATTTTAAATTTATTTATTTATTTGCAATTATTTAATAATTTTCTATTAAAAAGAGATTTTGTTGCTAATTAATGGTATGAATTACTGTCGTCGCTAAAAGGTAATTAAACTATGATAATTTAAAAAAAAAAACTTTTAACGATTGAAAATTTTAAAAATTATTGTTGCCATGACTTTTATTGAAGTCATATTGTATTTGCTTGTTGCCTCAAGAAGTAGCGGGACGACGATGACGATTTTTTAACAACGAATTATTGATGAGAACAGTTTAGGGACAATATGCCTTTTAACGATGATGCAAGGACAAGCCACGTTTTAAGTCATCGTTAAAGGCCGCATGTGCTGTAATGAATGCAAGGGCCCTACCATTTGTCTCTTGTGGTGCAAGACCCACTATTGTGAGTCCCTAGGGAATCCAACTATTATTAAAAAAAAAACACTTATATTCAATCTCATTAGGATAAAACTTTGTTATTTATAAAATAATAGATCTTAATTTAAAAAATATATTATATATTAAATTGTAGCCTATTATTTTACGAGTAATGAGGTGTTTTCACTTATCAACTATTTAAATACGGCTCATTTAGTATCAAATATTAATAATTTCTCTATGAAAAATGATCTTACATACTCTCGAGAGAATGCACACTAAAAGGTTGTTTGGCAAAGGTAGTCCGAATTAATTTTTCAGTTATAAATAATGTAAAACTCTCATATAGTATCAAATATTAATAATTTCTCCATGAAAAATGGTCTTACATACTCTTGAGAGAATGCACACTAAAAGGTTGTTTGGCAAAGGCAGTTCGAATCAATTTTTCAATTATAAATAATGTAAAACTCTTATATGCTACAGTAAAAATAAAAAAAAGTTGTTACTGTATAAAGTTTTCACATGCTACAATAAAGACAGTTTTAACTAATAATTTTAACTATTATGCCAAACACTCTACAATTTGTGGCCATAAAAAACTTAGTTGATTTGACTAATATGCCTTTGATTTTAAGTGATATAGTCTTGAGAAGGCACTTTAATTTGTAGTCATCAAAAACTGAGTTGATCGTCTTGATATTGATATGACTTTGATTTTAAGTGATACAGTTTGTTAACAAAATGATTTTCAAATCAAACATGAGAGGAATCATTTTTTACTCCATGGAATTATAATTCAGTTGTTAATAAAACATTAAGACTTAGTTTAAAAAAACATAATATATTAAATTGAGACGTATAATTTTATAAATAGTAGGGTAACATCATAACACTAAAATGATTTTTTTATTTAAAAGGCAAAAAAAAAAAAAAGCTGGTTTACTTAAAAAAAAAATAATACAGCGATGTATATATAAAGGGTTGTTCCGAGCTTTCGTGCAATACAAATCAACCACATAAAACAGCATATTGTAATATTGAAGTCAAAGCTTGCTTCTTCTACATCTCTTTGCTCCTTGGCCACCATATCATTCTATTATACAGCGATGTATATATAAGGGGTGTTTTCCGAGCTTTCATGCAATACAAATCAACCACATAAAATAGCATATTGTAATATTGACGTCAAAGCTTGCTTCTTCTACATCTCTTTGCTCCTTGGCCACCATAGCATTCTATTATACAGCGATGTATATATAAAGGGTGTTTCCGAGCTTTCATGCAATACAAATCAACCACATGAAATAGCATATTATAAGATTGAAGTCAAAGCTTGCTTCTTCTACATCTCTTTGCTCCTTGGCCACCATAGCATTCTATTATACATCGATGTATATATAAAGGGTGTTTCCGAGCTTTCATGCAATACAAATCAACCACATAAAATAGCATATTATAAGATTGAAGTCAAAGCTTGCTTCTTCTACATCTCTTTGCTCCTTGGCCACTATATCATTCTATTATTACTTCTTTCTCTCAGAAATTAAACTACCATCCACATTCAAGAGGTACCCATAATAGCGTTAACTTTATTTCTTTATTTCCTCTTCTGTTCCTATCTCTGTTTTTATTTTTTGTTTTTTATTTTTTATTTTTACCAGAGAGTCTTGTAAATAACTAGCTAATTACACAAACTATATACGTATATATAGATGGGTTAATCTCATCTTTAGTTTTTGAATTATAGGTCAACTTTCATTTTAGGCATAAATGCTTCAACGCGAACACTTTTGATCGATCACATTGTTGCAAATTAGTCTTATAATCTATTCTATATATTGTTAAGTTCTTGATAAAAGAAAAAGACATATCAGTCCCACACGCAGTTTGGTGAGAATTAATTTTGCAATTTATATGTTAGGGAAATAACTTTTAAGAAAGAAGCTACTTGTCCGTTGAGATTTTAAGAATTGAATGGGTAAAATAACTTTGGGACAAATTAGCGGATCAGGTACTCGTTTTAAGACATCTTAAAAGTCATGTAGCTAAATGAAAATTTACCTATTATTTGGGAACTTAAAATGAATTTAACCCTTTACAAGCACAAACACATTTTCCATACATATATGGCTATCCTAGATAAAGTGTAAGTTACTAAAAATAAATTTAACCTACACACACAGTTTCAAAACGTGATGGAAGCTATGTCACTATGCTAATAACACCAAAAGTACACTTGACCATCATATAATTGTTAGAGAAAACCACCTGTTATGCCATATTTTTAAAAGTTGTGTTTATTTATGTCATACTTAAAAAAAATTTATGCCACACTATTATTCATATTATATGTTAAGTTGTATCACAAATAAACATATATGGTATTTATAAAAAGTAAATCTTAAAAAATGTCATCTATAAAAAATCTTCTAGTTGTTAATTACTTGCATTTATCCTTAAATAGGCCTCTCACCTTCTTGGCTACCAGCAGTATACTGTATACAAGAGGAAGGATTTTTCCCTCCTTTTCAAGCATGGCTCCCATTGAACCTTCTCAAACAAACGTTGTTCGGCGATCTGGCAACTACAAACCTACAATTTGGTGCTCCGACTACATTGAGTCACTTAAAAGCGACTATGTGGTAAAACTACTTTCTGTTTCTGTACATGCAATGGTGAAATAAAAATAAAAAATCAGCGAGAAAAAACTAAAATTGTCTTTTTTTTTGTTTTAATTTTCTTAATTTACATTTTCCTTCCCTTCCAAAGCGATTAAAATCTATGATTGGGTTAGATTGACTTTTGATCTACAAAGCTTTGACAATCTCAATGGTATATATGTTCATTGAGTTAGATGCATTTTAGTCCTACTGGCAAGTACTGTTATTTGAACTGTTAGATTAATTTTTTAACAATCTAACATGCAAGTGTCCACGTAAAAAAAATTTACAACGGACGATGCAAAAATACTTCCAGCCATTCATCAGATCGTTGAAGAATTAATCCAGTAGTCAAAATGATAGTACCTAGTAAGAAAATTCCTATCCTATCATAAGTTTTGCATAAAAAATTATAAAATCTGAAGTAACTTTGAATCAGCTTCGGCTAGCAATGGGCTTATCTAAGCTGTGAGACGTAATCGATAGGGTCACAAAACAAATTTATAATCCAACAATAATTAACAGTGTTAAATAACTAATAAATTAATGATATGGTTTTATTTTGGTAATTTGTAATACTATCAACATTAATCATACATATGGACTCTAATATTGGAGGGAGAAGTTCACACGAGAAGAATCCATAAGCTGAAGGGAGAGGTAGTGATGATGCTTGAGAAGGAGGAAGATCCTTTAGCCCAACTTGAGCACATTGATACATTGCAGAGACTTGGACTATCTTACCACTTTGAGAATAAAATAGACAATATCTTGAAGGGATTTTATGGTAAAAAATCATGCAGTGTCAACAATAATACATGGAAGATCAACAATTTATATGCCACTTCTCTTGAGTTTAGACTCCTACGTCAACATGAGTACATGATACCTTCAGGTACACACATTATTTAAATTTTAAATTTTATATGGCAAGTTTTTTGTAAGATTTCAGTTTAAAATAAAGAAGAAACTTTACGGTCACTCCCTACTAATTAGTAAAAAATCATCTATTGCATGTTTTGATAAAGTGTCCTCAGTGTTTTTTTTTTTTGGCTCTACTGTTGTCACATTTTAATCAAGAAAAAAAAAAGTATACATATACTTGGACGTAGAGGTGAAATTACGTATAGTTGAGCGCAGACGTCGCCCCACTAAATTTTTTTTCTCTTAATTTTATACGTAGAATATGATAAATTTTTTTAGTTTGCCTTTTCTGACATTTAGAATTTCTATGCTTGTCCTGTCTTATAATATATAAAATCTCTCACTTGACTTGTATACATAATGTGAAATTTGATAAAATTTTTAATGCATGCCCTTGTTCGTCTTGACTTCTATTTTTGGCTCCGCCTTTAATTTTTCTAACTTATCAATTAAGCTACTAATCTGCATTTTTGAGCAGATGTTTTCAGTACTTTCAAGGATGAAACAACTGGAAATTTGAAAGCACACATGTGTGAGGATATTGTCGGATTGCTATCTTTATATGAAGCCTCTTTCCACTTGATGAAAGGTGAAACTATTTTAGAGGAAGCAAGAGGCTTTGCTGTGAAACATCTTGAAAAATTCATGGTGAACAACAAAGATCAAAGCGACAATATTCTTTGCATATTAGTGAGTCATGCATTGGAGCTTCCATTGCATTGGAGAATGATAAGATTGGAGACAAGGTGGAACATCGACGTGTACGGAAAGAGACAAGATATGAATTCTACTTGGCTTGAGCTGGCCAGACTTGATTTCAACGTGGTACAATCAACCCATTTGGAAGATCTGAAACATACTTCCAGGTATTAGAACAGAGGTCCAGGCCATGCTCAAATCTCCTTTTCAAGGAATTCCGCTATCTCTTGCTAAAAACATGTGATCAAACACAACATATGTCAATTGGGCCAGACTATAAGCAATTTTAGGGACCTATCTGCAAATATCTATAGAGATTTGGGGTCAAACTATAATTAAAAAAAGGGTCAAAATGCAATTCTGACAAATATTTTTTAAAAAATATTTTTGTCCCTCAAATTTTGTAATCTACATATTTTATAAAAATTTTTACAAACAGATTCTTATTCTGATAATATGACACCAAACATCAAATTGAATTAAACAAAAATTTAATCATATCCATTCTTATGCACTCCAATTCAATCCTCTATGACTATCTTATTTAACGTTGTCTTATCTTGTACACTAAAGGAGCCCTTGTAGAATTTATTTTGTCTCACATAGATTTGATATATTCCTTGCATTGGCATATATATATATATATATATATATATATATATATAAAGGTGGTGGAGTGGAACCAGATTGGGAGAAAAATGTAGCTTTGCTAGAGACAGGCTGGTTGAAACTTACTTATGGTCAGTGGGAGTGATGTGTGAACCACAGTACGGACATTTACGGAGAATGCTCACAAAACTTGGGGCTTTACTAGTCGTTCTTGATGATGTTTACGATGTTTATGGTACACAAGAGGAACTTGAGTTCTTTGAAGAGGTAATTTCGGTAAAAATTTTTATTTGATTATTTCTTCTATTGTCACGCCCTGGAGTACGGGAGGTGACATGGTAGGTTATTTAAATTAATTAAATAAGAATTTAATTAAAACCAATGGTTTAAAGATTAAATTAAACAAAAATAGAAAGGTTTCAACCACATTTTATAAGAGAATTTATAAACGTTAAACAAATAATAAAATAATAAAGAGCCGCGAGTATGGGTCCATCAACCCACAACTTGTGCACACACATAGTACTGACAATATAGTAATACAACTACAATCCAACATCAAGAAAGTTTAAAATATTACATGCCTTGAATAATTAATACAATTTAATCTACAAATCCTTCTACTGCTCCTGGGTTCTATCCGAAGAATCCTCTCCGAACCTAAATGGAAATCCACCTAGAGGGGAAAAATTTAAAAACAAATAAAATGTAAGCGAAAGGCTCAATAGGACTATATTTTATAAAATAATTTAATTTAAATAAACATTGAATAAATAAATAAATTTAAATAAAACCGTTCTTACCCAAACAATTTACTAACCAAAAATATCATTTTTCTTTTCCTAGGCAAACTATAAGAATGTCACCACCGTAGTGGCCCAGCTGGGTTTCGGGACCTGCCCCCAAGGTCGATCGCTACATGACCCGATCTCTGATATGGCATCATGCCTATGTGTTTATTTTTATCATCATTCAAAACCCATTTACCGAGTATTGTCGTTTACATTCATTATGAAGTTCATTTTAGTTCACAATATATAAAAATATAACCGATAAATTCATTTTTAATCAATCATTAAAAACATTTTCATAAAGACCCTTTTCAAGCCAAATCATTTTGAAACGGGGTTACCAAAGAAGGGGTAGAAGTCCTACCTCAATACTCGTGCTGGTGCCCCACACCGTAATCCTGGTCCGCTACACGTTAGCTCCGCGGAACCACGAACGATCCTAGATACCAACTAAGTCGATCAATATCTAGTTCGAGACATTCTATGTTCCTAAATCATTTCATGATGTTCTAGTGTGCCATTTGTATCTTTAAAATCATTTATAAGGTTGGAATTTAAATCGGGATTCAAAACTGTGAAAACGGGTGAAAATCACAAAATTTTCCATGCTCCGGCCGGCCTGCCGAACTTCCTGCTTCGGCCGGCCTGCCGAACTTCTTGCTTCGGCCGGCCGAACTGCACAGTTCGGTCTGCTGAAAGCCAAGTCCAGTCGGTCGGTCATTTCCCTAGGTTCGGCCTGCCGGACGGGAGAACACCGGCCTGCCGATCCCTATTCCGACCTGCCGAACACGCAGTTCGGCCTGTCGAACTGGAAAAACCCAGAAATTCCAGCCACGGGTTTCGATTTTCCGAAAACCCAAGTCTTGATTCTAACCTGTTTTTCTCAAATCTCAGGCATGGAAAACAATCATAGTTGATAGAAAAACATGTTTAGACACTTTTGAACACATTTAAACAAGATTCAAACACAAAAATCTCAAAAATCCGAAAATAGGGAAAAATGAGAAAAAATAAAAAATCTTGAATCAAATCCGTTTTTCTTCAATCTAAGCTTAGATTCTAGTCGTTCTAAGTTCATTTAACTCAAATCAAAGGTTTCCTAAGCTCAAACGAACTTAAATCTCAAAAATACACAAAATTGAAAATTTTGGAAAAAGTTTAGAAATTTCAAAACTAACATCGAATCGAAGCTTCAATCCGCGTTCTCGGTTGCCAATCACGTCCCCGAGCCTCCTCCTTGCTATCCCGAAGCTTGGATTCAAATTTTGATTCAAAAATTTGAGAGAGAACTTGAGGGAGAGATGAGAAACCGAGAGGGAGAGTGAGAGAGTCTCACGGGCAGAGAAGAGAGAGAGAGAGAGAGAGAGAAATCTGAGAGAGTGAGGAGAGAGGAGGAAGAAAGAGAATAAATAGAGAGAAACGGTGGGCGGTTTTACTATGCGAAAACTATGTGCCGCCCATGGTTTTGTAAAACGAAATATTTTTAACATTTTACAAATTGTTGTGTTTTAAAACTCAAAACATCACTTTAAAACAAATAAGAAATCATTTGAATTCATTAATTTAACAAAACAACCAAAAATTAAAAATCCAACCAAATAATCAAATTAATATTAAAACATTAATTATGGCACACTGATTCATCATTTATATTACATTAACATTAAATAAATTCCAGGGCGTTACAACTCTCCACCCCTAAAAGAAATTTCGCCCTCAAAATTTACATCTCATTTCAGAAACAAAACAAATGCGGATACAATTTCTGCATACTCGACTCTAGTTCCCAGGTGGCTTCATCAACCCCGTGATGCTGCCACACGACCTTTACCAACGGTATCTCACAACGACGCAAACTAATTACTTTCCGGTCGATGATCTGAATCGGCACTTCTTCGTACGTCGTATCCTCCTGAACCTGCACATCGCGAAATAAAACTATCTTACCCTGCTCAGGCGGACACTTCCTAAGCATCGACACATGAAACACATCGTGAACATGAGAAAGTTCGGGCAGAAGATCAAGCCGATAAGCAACCACACCAACACGCTGAGTGATCTCGAACGGCCCAATATACCTCGGCGCGAGCTTCCCACTCACCCCGAACCGCATAGTCCTCTTACGAGGCGATACCCTTAAGAGAACGAAATCTCCAACCGCGAACTCTAACGGTCTACGTCTCCTATCTGCGTAACTCTTCTGCCGACTCTGAGCTGCCCTCAATCAATCTTGAATCATGACGACTTTCTCATTGCTATCACAGATCTCATCTGGCCCAAGAACAATCCTATCTTCCAGCTCAACCCAACACACTGGTGACCGACACGGTCGCCCATACAATGCCTCAAATGGTGCCATACCAATACTCGCTTGATAGCTATTGTTGTATGCGAACTCCGCTAGATGCAAATATCTCTTCCAATTACCACCGAAGTCTAACGCATAAGCACGCAACATATCCTCGAGAACCTAAATAACCCGCTCAGACTGCCCATCAGTCTGAGGATGAAATGTCGTACTGAAGTTCAAATCCGTACCTAAAGCCTCCTGAAAACTTCTCCAGTACTTAGCATTAAACCTGGTGTCTCGATCAGAAGTGATGGACAACGGAACTCCATGCAACCTCATAATGTTCTGCAGATACAATTCCCCGAGAATCCTCCTCGAACACATCGACCTAAATGGAATGAAATGAGCCGATTTCGTCAACCTGTCGACCACGACCCAAACTGCATCATGCCGCTGCTCCGTCCTCGGCAAACCTGTGAGAAAATCCATCGTCACATGTTCCCATTTTCACCCTAGAATAGGAAGCGGCTGAAGCTGACCTGCAGGCTTCTGATGCTCGGCTTTCACCTGAAGACACGTCGAACACTTGGCCATGTACTCTCGAGCATCTTTCTTCATGCCTCTCCACCAATAATGCCTCTCCAAATCGTGATACATCTTTGTGCTCCCTGGATGAATAGCGAACTGAGACCTATGAGCTTCATCTAGAACGACTCCCGTCACCTTGGCGATAGCTGGAACTACAAGATGCTCCCGGAAGTACAGCGATCCATCTGCATGCGCTCTCCATTCTTCAAACTGTTCCCCATTCTGAATACGCGACCAGATCCCCTGCAAATGCCGATCCTGCCACTGACTTTGCTTCACCATTTGAACAAGAGCTGGGGTCGCCTCCACATGATACACCGAAACTCGATCATAGTCTTCTCGATACCGTAGCCTATACTCGCTCACTGTCGCATCCCTGCTCCAGTCCTCAAAAGCCAAATAAGCGAGAATCCCTGAAGACTTCCTGCTAAGCGCGTCCGCGACCACATTAGCTTTCCCGGGATGATACTGCAACGTAAAATCATAATCCTCCATATACTCTACCCATCTATGCTGCCTCAAATTAAGATCCCTCTGAGTGAACAAATACCTCAAACTCTTGTGATCGGAGAAGACCTGAAACGACGCTCCATACAAGTAACACCTCCAAATCTTAAGCGCGTGAATCACTGCCGCAAGCTCTAGATCGTGAGTAGGATAATTCTGCTCGTGAGGTCGCAGCTGTCTCGATCCATACGCAACCATGCGTCCATGCTACATCAACACGCATCCAAGCCCGCGCCCTGAAGCATCCGCATAAACCTCATACGGCTCGTCACTGCTAGGAATAACTAACACTAGAGCTGAAGTCAACCGGTTCTTCAATTCCTGAAAAGCAAGCTCACAATCTTCATCCCACTCAAACCTGATATTTTTCTTGATCAATCTCGTCAACGGAGCTATAATCTTCGAAAAATCCTTTACAAATTTCCTATAATACCCAACAAGACCTAAAAAGCTACGAATCTCTGCTACGTTCCTTGGTCGTTCCCACTCCAATATAGCTTCAATCTTAGACGGATCCACAGAAATACCATGCTCCGAGATGACATGGCCCAAAAACTTGACCTCAGTCAACCAAAACTCATACTTTTCCCTCTTAGCATACAACTGGTGCTCCCGCAGAGTCTGAAGCACGATCCAGAGATGCTGCTCCTGCTTCTCCCAAGTCTTAGAATGCACAAGGATATCATCAATGAACATGATCACAAACTGATCCAAATACGGCCTAAATATCCTGTTCATCAAATCCATAAAAGCTGCCGGAGCATTCGTCAACCCAAACGACATAACCAGGAACTCAAAGTGCCCATACCGAGTCCTAAAAGCTGTCTTGGGAATATTCTCTTCCTTAATCCTGAGCTGATGATAACCCGATCATAAATCAATCTTTGAGAAGTACCGCGAACCTCCCAACTGATCAAACAACTCATCAATCCTAGGCAAGGGATACTTGTTCTTCACCGTAACATGATTCAGCTGCCGATAATCCACACATAACCTGAGAGTCCCATCATGCTTCTTAGCAAACAAAACCGGTGCTCCCCACAGAGATGTGCTATTCTGAATGTACCCTTTATCAGCAAGCTCCTGAAGTTGCTTCCTCAATTCTTTCATCTCTGCCGGCACCATCCGATAAGGTGCCATAGAAATCGATGCTGTCCCCGGAAACAACTCGATACCAAACTCAATCTCTCGATGCGGTGGTAATCCTGGCAACTCGTCGGCGAAGACATCCTCAAACTCATCAACCACCGGAATCGCTACACTGCCTCTCCAAGCATAGGGCTCGCAATCTAGGTTGGCAAGAAAAGCACAACAACCTAGATTTCTTCGCCCTCCTAGACACGAATTTATAAGACGCTCACTCATTAACCAATCACCACCACCCTGGTAAGTGATCATCGTCCCCCTATCAGACACTAGGGTCACTCTTCTAAGCTGGCAGTCCACAACGGCATTATATCTGGACAACCAGTCCATCCCTAGAATTACATCATAGGAGCTCATGGGGAGTACAATCAAATCACTTTTCAAAGTCTCATCCCCAATCTTTATTTTACAAGATTTACACATATAATTTACACACACCCGCCCTAAGGGAGAAGTTATGACTAGGGGTTTATTAAACTCTTCTATCTCTAATCCCAAGGCATGTACAAAAGAACTCGAAATGAGAGAATGAGAGGCACCCGTATCAAATAAAACACGACCTAAGGACTGAGAAACCAAAATCGTACCATTCACCACTGCGTTGCTGGTATGAGAATCTGAACCACCCGATGCCATTGTATGGACCTGCACTGGCGCCTTTCCTTTTCCTCTACCAACATTGCTGGGTCCTGGATTGTTCTACCGCTGCTGCTGAGATGGAGACGACTGCACGCTAGCTGTACTCGGTGCTCGATACTGAGGAACGTTGTGCTGGAAATGCTGCGGCTGCTGTCCTCGTACCAGATATGAGAACTGTTGAGATGAGAACTGAGGATACTGCAACTGCGGGTACTGCGAAGGAGGAGGTAGGGTCTAAGGCTAAGACTGACGACTGGCATCCTCCCTGATTTGAGATCCAAGACGAGCACTCCTGATCTGGCAATTCCTCTTGATGTGTCCGGGCTGCTGACAGAAATGACAATGAAAGCTGTAGGGATTGCTGCGCCCGCTGCTAGACGAACTGCTGCTACCGCTGTTCGCGTCACCTTGCTTGCTCTTCCCTGGAGCTGGACGACTACTGGTGCTCTTCCTGCCACTCCTCTACGCTCCTCCTGATGCCTTTGCTCGATCCTTGCAATACTGCACATAATCATTCTCCATGGATATCACCGACGACACAAGCTCTCCAAAACTCCTAAGCCACAGAGCAACCAACTGTCGCCAAATAGGAGCCTTGAGCCCTTCCCGAAACTTAATACACTTCTCACGCTCCGAAGCCACAGCTGAGGGAGCAAACCTAACCAACTCATTGAACCTTGCCTCATATTCCTGAACTGACAGATCACCCTACTGCAGTCTATAGAACTCAGCTGCCTTCTGGTCTCTATACCCCTGCAGAAAATATCGATCATAGAACAGCTCCTCGAACCTGTCCCAACTGATATCACCACCGCACTCCAAACGTTTAGCTTGTTTCCACCAAGTGTTAGCGCCACCCTCGAGCTTATACGCAGCAAACTCCACACGATACTCCTCAGGCACACCAAGGGTATCCAAATGCTTCAAGATCAAATCCAGCCAATACTCTGCCAACTGCGGATCCCTATTGCCATCAAAAGTCGGAATAGATGCACACCAAAATTCCTTAAAGTACGCATTTCGACGACCAACATCAGAATCCTCCGGTCTAGCCCTGGCTGCCATCTGTCAGAAAGCCACAAACATAGACCTCATCATGCCCTCATCGTTTTTGAACTCGCGTCAGCTGTCGAACGACGTCTAGGTGCCATTCTCTCACTTCTGAAAACAAAATTTGGACTGTCAGAGGTATTTCATTGTCATACTTATGTGTGCACAATTCCCAAGGTTCATAACCTTGAGCTCCGATACCATTCTGTCACGCCCCAGAGTATGGGAGGTGATGTGACAGGTTATTTAAATTAATTAAATAAGAATTTAATTAAAACCAATGGTTTAAAGATTAAATTAAACAAAAATAAAAAGGTTTCAACCACATTTTATAAGAGAATTTAAAAACATTAAACAAATAATAAAATAATAAAGAGCCGCGAGTATGGGTCCATCGACCCACAACTTGTGCACACACATAGTACTGACAATATAGTAATACAACTACAGTCCAACATCAAGAAAGTTTAAAATATTACATGCCTTGAATAATTAATACAATTTAATCTACAAATCCTTCTACTGCTCCTGGGTTCTGTCCGAAAAATCCTCTCCGAACCTAAATGGAAATCCACCTAGAGGGGGAAAATTTAAAAACAAATAAAAGGTGAGCGAAAGGCTCAGTAGGACTATATTTTATAAAATAATTTAATTTAAATAAACATTGAATAAATAAATAAATTTAAATAAAACCGTTCTTACCCAAACAGTTTACTAACCAAAAATATCATTTTTCTTTTCCTAGGCAAACCATAAGAATGTCACCACCGTAGTGGCCCAACTGGGTTTCGGGACCTGCCCCCAAGGTCGATCGCTACACGACCCAATCTCTGATATGGCATCATGCCTATGTGTTTATTTTCATCATCATTCAAAACCCATTTACCGAGTATTGTCATTTACATTCATTATGAAGTTCATTTCAGTTCACGGTATATAAAAATATAACTGATAAATTCATTTTTAATCAATCATTAAAAACATTTTCATAAAGACCCTTTTCAAGCCAAATCATTTTGAAAACGGGGTTACCAAAGAAGGGGTAGAAGTCCTACCTCAATACTCGTGCCGGTGCCCCACACCGTAATCCCGATCCAGCTACACGTTAGCTCCGCAGAACCACGAAACGATCCTAGATACCAACTAAGTCGATCAATATCTAGTTCGAGACATTCTATGTTACTAAATCATTTCATGATGTCCTAGTGTGCCATTTGTATCTTTAAAATCATTCTATAATGTTGGAATTTAAATCAGGATTCAAAACAATGAAAACAGGATGAAAATCACAAAATTTTCCACGCTCCGGCCGACCTGCCGAACTTCCTGCTTCGGTCGGCCGAACTGCACAGTTCGGTCTGTCGGAAGCCAAGTCCGGTCGGCCGGTCATTTCTCCAGGTTTGACCTGCTGGACGGAAGAACACCGGCCTGCCGATCCCTATTCGGCCTGCCAAACACGCAGTTTGGCCTGCGAACTGGGAAAACCCAGAAATTCCGGCCACGGGTTTTGATTTTCCCAAAACCCAAATCTTGATTCTAACTTGTTTTTCTCAAATCTTAGGCATGGAAAACAATCATAGTTAATAGAAAAACATGTTTAGACACTTTTGAACACATTCAAACAAGATTCAAACACAAAAATCTCAAAAATCCAAAAATAGGGAAAAATGAGGAAAAATGAAAAATCTTGAATCAAATCCGTTTTTCTTCAATCTAAGCTTAGATTCTAGTTGTTCTAAGTTCATTTAACTGAAATCAAAGGTTTCCTAAGCTCAAACGAACTTAAATCTCAAAAATGCACAAAATTGAAAATTTTGGAAAAAGTTTAGAAATTTCAAAAATAACCTCAAATCGAAGCTTTAATCCGCGTTCTCGGTTGCCAATCACGTCCCCGAGCCTCCTTCTTGCTATCCCGAAGCTTGGAATCGAATTTTGATTCAAAAATTTGAGAGAGAACTTGAGGGAGAGATGAGAAACCGAGAGGGAGAGTGAGAGAGTCTCACGGGCAGAGAAGAGAGAGAGAGAGAGAAATCTGAGAGAGTGAGGAGAGAGGAGGAAGAAAGAGAATAAATAGAGAGAAACGGTGGGCGGTTTTACTGTGCGAAAACCATGTGCCGCCCACGGTTTTGTAAAACGGAATATTTTTAACATTTTACAAATTGTTGTGTTTGAAAACTCAAAACATCACTTTAAAACAAATAAGAAATCATTTGAATTCATTAATTTAACAAAACAACCAAAAATTAAAAATCCAACCAAATAATCAAATTAATGTTAAAACATTAATTATGGCACACTAATTTATCATTTATATTACATTAACATTAAATAAATTCCGGGGCGTTACATCTATAGATAATAAAGCACTCCAATCACTAGGTGCAATGTTGTATACGTCATTTTTGGTTGGCATGAATGCATTCTAAATTTTTCATCGTTTGTAAATTGGATTTTGAAAGATAATTTTAGTATCGGGGCCCTAGATTTAAAAATCTATAAATATTAGTTCATGGACAGCAATATTGAGGATCTCAAATGTCAAAACCAAGTAGTTGGGGGTCCAACTTCCCAACTGATATTCGGAGAACATTTGAAGATCACGAGGCATTTTGTCCACTAATTAGCTTATGTTATGGAGTGGACTACAATTGCCTTTGCCAAAGATTGTTAAAGATTAAGGTCCCAAATGCAAAAATTAAAAGTTTAGGGTCCAATTTTTTGGCCAATAAAAAAGGATTACATTTGTACAAATTACTCTTTAGTAAAAGAATCAAGCCATAATCTATTTATTTATTTATTTATTTGTTTTTGTTGTACTAGGTGGGATACAAATGCGATGGAAAATCTACCAGATTACATGAAAATATTGTTTCTTGCCATTAACAACCTTGTTCATGAAATATCGTTTGACATCTTAAAAGAACAAGGTCACCTCATCATCAAGTGCCTAAAGAAAATGGTAGCAACCCTACTCCAACTTTATTGATTGTGATCTTTAACTTCTATAACTTTTTAATTTGAGGTTAGGGCCAGGGTTAGGATTTCTAATTCGGGGGCTAATTAAATTGGGTAAAATTGAAAAACTTTATAACTAAAACTTTTAAAAAATTTTAAAAAATGTTATTTTTTAAGTAACTAATTAATTATTTCATTTAATTTTGTTAGTTTTAAAAATTTGTTATATCTTACAAAATCTCTTTTAATTTTAAAAAAATATTTATGAATTTAATAAAGTGTCACATAGCATCCCAAAAACGATAACCTTAAAATTTGAGCCAAAATGCACCCTTTTACATCATATGAAGTCCAATAACTGCCTTAAAATGAGCTTTATGTGACGCGTATGAGCATAGGACCAAATTTTACTAGTCGGTGTTACTTTGAAGACATTTTGCATTTTTTTGTTGAAGTGAAGGTGGTGATTACTGAAAAAAAAAAAAATTCACAAAATAACTTTCATACTCGTGAAAGTTCAGAGCACAAAATCACCAAAAGAATTATGATGCAGCAAATTTAGGTAGAAAGCATTTTGCAGGCCTAACCTAAACGAAAGATTCAAAAACCCACCTAAAAAAACTGTGAAACCCAAAAAGAGAGAAAACACTTAAAATTATATTCAATATCAATATTCTAGTCTCCCCTTTATAATTAGCTTATAAGGTGTTTATAAACATTCTAGCAAGATGATAACAAGCACTCATTAGAATAAATGACAAATTAGACAAATAATGACAAACTAATAACAAAATAAAACTAAAATGTAAAAGCCACTATCATAATGATAATCTTCTTACATCAAATTATAACTTTTACGAATATACATTCTTATAATAAACAATTTGTACATGTTTATTGCCATGTCTAACTTATTGCTTAATAAATATCTTATTTAGTGGGCAGCTCTATGTAAATGTTATATGGTGGAGGCAAAGTGGTGTTACAGTGGATACAAACCTACTTTGCAAGAGTATACGGAGAATGGATGGGGTTCAATTGGAGCAGGAGGGCTGCTAGTGCATGTTTATTTTTCTTCTTACCAATCCAATAACTGAAGAGGCAATGGAATGCTTGATGGAGTGTCCCAACGTAATACGTCATTCGTCAACCATTGTACGCCTTCTAGATGACTTGGGAACATCATCGGTAAGCAAACTTTGCTACTCTTTTATTTTCTTGCAAATAAAAAAGGTAAAAAAAAAAAAAAAAAAAAGAGAAGAAGAAGAAAGTTGAAGTCCTTTCATGCTAGGAATAACTAGAGGTTTTGTATTTTTCTTTGTAACTTGCCAATTCGCTAAAAAGTTGTTATTGTGGTTAGTTACTTTTAGTTTAAAGTTTAAAATTTGGATATTTGTCAAAAATTAATTTATAGATAGGGATTAAATTGTTGCAATTTTTGAGTTTTCATGATCAAGTTACGTTAAATTTATATTTTTTATTCTAACACGATTGGA